>CM039727.1:35392271-35462691 GCA_022539455.1 Dendrobium nobile
ATTCAAGAAGTTGATCATAGGAAAGTTCACATACCTCATCTTGATCCGTATTATCATCTGCCATCAAGCATAGCTTTGATGTTTCATCTTCTGGTTCTGTCTCCGATGATCCGATGCAGAATCGCCCAAAATACTTTTTGTAATCTCATCTGTCCTTCTTTTGCTTAGGTTTCTTTCACACCTAAAACAAACAATCATTTTTCCTTCTTCTTCTACTTTTTTGTTGGATGGAAATGTCAAAATATTTTTCTTAATCAGAAACTTGAAAATCTTCTTTACACTCTCCCTTTTAAAGGGATACTCTTTGCTAAGCTTCTCTTGTAAATATTGTTGGCTTTCTGGAGTTCTATAAGAGGACCTAGACTGTTGACCCTGTGGTCGTGGCTGAAACTGACCAGGAGGCTGTACTGGTGGTGGTAACTGAGGTCGGGGCTGAAACTGAGGTCGTGGTGGTGGTGGACGCTGTGGTACTGAACTAACCATGGGCCTCTTGCCCCTATCATGAGCATCAGAAGTACTATGCACTTCTCCCTTCGCAGGAGGTGGTGCCCCAGAAAACTCCAAACGCTGAGGTCTACGTGGAGGTTAACTCTCAACCTTAGGAGGGACTGCAATGGGTATGCTGTCCTGTAGGCTAGTGACTTTGGTTAACAACTTCTGAAAGGTTCGAATGGTGAAACCCTTCAGGTACGGAGCGATAGGACCATCAATGTTCTTCAACAGAATCTCAACTGCGTGCTGCTCTTGCAGTTGAGGTTAGCACTGAAGACTAAGGTTTCTCCACCTAACTATATAGTTAGGTAGAGACTCATGGGGGCGCTGCCTGGTCACTACCAGCTCACCAACAGTCACTCTATGCTTTGTACTCATGAATCTCTGCACAAATAACTGCTCCATCTCAGTGAAGGTACGAACTGAATCATTGGAGAGATCGGCATACCACTCAAATGCCACTCCCCCTAAACTGCTAACAAACAATCTCAGCATCAAAGCATCATTTCCTCCAATGTTACAACATATGGCCCGATACTGAGCCACATGTTGTCTTGGGTTTCCAAACCAATCAAAAACTCAGAAACGGGGAGGAACAAAACTAGCAGGGTAGGGCTCCCGCTCGTACTCTACAGGGTAGGGACGACCTTTACTGACTGAATCCCCAGACTTTCTAGAAGCTATAGCCTGGTCAACTCTCTGTGCAATCATATCCTGAATCTGAACAGGTGACAGCTGAACTGACTGGCTCTGAACTGGTGCACTCAACTGTACTGCTGGTGGAGACATCAGAACTGTCCTCTGGACTCTGTCAACTCTAACAGGCTCTGGGGCTGGTGACTATGGTGCAACTGGCTCATCTCTGGATGTAGTAGGAGTAACTACATCCATGACATGGGGTGTAGCCCCCAACGCCGTCAACTGGGCGGTCATCGCCGCCATGGCTCTAGCCATCTCCGCCATCTGAGTCTGCAACTGCAAAACTGTAACATCCGTGTCTACTGAACGGGGAGGTCCACCCTGTGCTGAGGTGGAAGGTACATCGGCTTCCCCTTGCTCTTCTAAATCATCATATTGATCATGCTGCTCATCTGAAGTGCCTAGTCTCGTGACAACACAGATACGGTGAACGGGGATGTCTTCATCTGACTCTCCTTCGAGTAAGTCGTCGTCGGAGGTCTGATGAAGGGCATCGATGTACGGACCCAAAGGAGAAGAAATCCTAAGGGGACTAGGAATAATAACTGGCCTCACTCGGGCCGAGGTACTACCCTCAACATCTGCTGCATCATGACTCGTCTGAACTACTACTGACACTGAAGGGGCTGTATCAACTCATCGAATCGTACCAACTGTCTGCTCCGTCTCGACAAGCTCATCCACCTGCCGATGTCTCCAAACCCATCTACTACGACGGGACCCGGTAGGAACATCTAACTGAGTGGAGGGGGCAACGACAACTGAACCAAGCTGTGGTCGGGCAGGTGCTAACTGTGGGCGACGTTCGTGATGGTGAGGGCGTCGTCCAACAGTAGGGACATCTACCTGAGGTCTACTAGTGGGAAAAACTACGGTCTGCTGCCGTGGTGGCTTTCCTCTCTGCCACCGGTAACTCTGTCTGACTGACTGCCGCTGTAACTGGGAATGCACCTGAGAGATCTGGTAGAGTAACCTCTCCTCACTAACACTCCCTCTACCACGTATCCTCTGAGTGAGGGTCCGAGTGACAGTATCTCTGGGGACTCGAGCGCGAGGAAGAGTAGTGGGGACAGGAGGGGCTGCTGCAATACGGGCAGCATCCTCCTCATCACCACTATGCACTAGTGGGGAAAAGCGTCCTCCCTGGACTGCATCGATCTCATGGGCGACTACAATATCAGGAACTGGGGTAACTACTCGTCTACGTGGCTCCCGCTGTAAGGGAACCATCCTCTGTTGAACCGGCTCCTACTGAGCCACAGAATCTGCCATCCGCTGAACAGTCGCATCGGATGCCGCTAAACGTAATCTCCTGTTCCTATTCCTCCTAGCCCTTCTCCCAAGGCCAGAGGTGGAGGAAGACGCTATGTCCGTACTAACTAGCTGGACAGGAGGAACAGAAACGACTGAAGGGACTGTCGGGGTCTCCTCGACAGTCTCGGGGTGAGAAAGCCGAGTGAACACAGAAACTCAACGAGTAGGAGGTGGAGGAAGCTCGGCCTGAGCAACCCTCTTCCTCGAAGAGGAAGGAGGAGGGGAGACCCGAGCACGAGCAGCCTCTACCGAACAACAGGTAAAGGAACTGCTACTGGATGCCAGCGCTGAGGGGCCGGGACTACACGAACAACGGGAGCGACAGGCGCTGACCGCCTGACGCTGGACGAACAGGGTGAACAGGGAGTGGCCTAGGCACTGGCTTCCTAACCACTGGGCGCACTGGCTGTGCACGAACAGCAACAGGACGAGCAGGTGCCCGGGCAGGCTGCCGAGCAACTGGTCGTCCAAACGGTCGCATAGCTGTGCGTCCTCTCCTCTGAGGGGGAGAGAAGGCAGCAGCCTCGGAGGGGGTCGGCCCGCCCAGAGTGACATATGCCGAGTCAGTAAAAGAACCGAAGGTAATTCCCCCCGCAGGTGGGCTCGAGAGCAGGGACTCAGGAAGTGTCACCCGCGAGTCAGAGCCAAAACAGAAAGTAACAGAAAGGCCGGAGTACGCCATTGCACTGTCTGCTAACACAAACTGCAACAATTAGCGTAAAGCAAGACCACCAGAAGGAACGAGAGAGAAAGGGACGGAATAGCCTGTAAAGGCTAGAATGGAAAGAAACCTAACTAAGGAACACTAAACCCGGAGTGCACACAAAAGGAGATAATATAACATTCAAAGATGGAGAGAGAAACCTATCCTACCGTGGTCGCCAGAAATCTGTGGGTCTCCGAAAGGATTCCGCTCGCGTGGTTCGAATGCAAAGGGTACGATCACACTATCCCGTAGGACAAAATGGTCGTAGACCTTTACACCCGGAACAAGCAGGCCGATGGAAGAGCAGATGGAGTTATAGATACGATTAGCCATGGAGGATAGCGGCTTTCACCTACCAACCTCGATGGATAATAATATCTATAACCCAAAAGTTCACGAGATTTCCCTTATTCGATACATCAGCATCGAATAGGGTTTATTTGATTGTGGGGATCGGTTTCCTACGGGCGCAAGCCCCCATAGTTAATTACATCTTAGACCTTGATCTAAGAAAACTCTCGATTAGGGATGTTAGATTATCTTCTCTAATGGGTTTAATGCAAAGGGAAAATTCTAGGCTTTCCTAATCAAAGGGGAAGGTCCCAAATTGGCTCAATTAGATCACACATGGTTCAGTCAACATCCGGTCGGTCTGAAGAAGAGAAAACTGGAGAAAAAGAAAGAGACGAAGCATTCTAACATGCACGAGAGAAAGAAGGAAGTGGCGTCATCTACGTGACGCAGATGGGTAGGATTTATAGTTTCCGAAAGAATGGAAAACTCACCCACTATTAAGGTGTATAGAGGTACACTCATACCCCTCACCTTTAGACCCTAAATCTATGAAAGATGTAGTGTTGCACATACAACACTAGCGTCTACGACCTAGCTAATGCAATCCTGGACTTATTCCTTGTCTGACAAAGGAAGCCAGCTAAAACCTCCTAAACGTATAAAATCCATGCTGTCCAGTCTGTATGAAGAAGGGTGGGTAGTTTAGACACTGAAATTGGGATCGACAACTAAAGAAATCCCTAGGTGATCCCACACTTATGAGTGGTATGATGCTCCAAAAATTAATGCAATTAAATCTTAATTTTAATTAGTTACTAATGCAATTTATGCTAGTCAAAAGTCTCCAAATCAATGATGTATGCAATTTTAAAAAGGCTTTATAAAATAATTTTTGAATGACTAAACTTTCCCAGGTCCGGCACTTCATCCTCATAGGCCAGATTATCCGGACTCTACCCGCAGGCGGGAAAGTTTGTCTAAAAGAAGAGAGAACGCGTGCATGCTCCCCCGAACGATTCCGGCTATTCCCTAGAGTCGTTATGTTTCTATGTGAGTTAATCTTAAAATTTTATTTAATAATTACGAGTATAAGATTTTTATCCCTAAAGAGCCTAGCGGTCAGACACAAGCACATGCAAGAAAGAAACCTATGAAAAGCATGCCATTTCTACTGCGCAAATAAAGTAAGTAAATCACAATACAGAAATAAATCCCACGAAAAAGAGTGTCCGTGGCAAGTGCCTTACAATGTTACATCACAGAGTACAGTAAGTAATGGTGGCCGGGCTCCACCGACAACAACTCGGAAATGACGCAAATCTTTAAAATGAGGCATTTTACATCTTCATTCTTCTTCTTTACTTCCTTGATTCGTCTTTGGATCATCTTCAGTCCTTTTAGCTTCTTGTAGTAGGTCCTCCAAAAGGATGCCTAAATGAAAAGGGAAACCCCCTTGCAGGAGTTTTCTTTTCCCTTTGGACTCCTATTCATTTAAAATGCCCCATTTTAATAATTTTCAATCCAATTACTATCAAATACATTATATTATTAAAAATAGAAAATCTAGACTCTCCTGCAGGGGTTATCTTAAGCAGTTTATAATAAAAACTCATCCAAGCAGTTATATATATGAAAATGCTGAAAAAATAAATCACACTTGGCCGTGCTTTGATTATTGGGGGCTAAGCAGCTGAAGCAGGTACCTAAAGCAGTTATACATTTATTATTATTAATTTAGCCCCCTTTTTAGCTCGGTGTAAGCACGGCCACCTGCAGGAAGACAGCATTAGTATAAAAACGTGCATAACCTATGGGTATTCTAACGCTAACAGCAACAGTACAGAAAGGAAAGCTAGAAAACAGTACAAAAACAACATCACAGAAAGGCTACAACATGTAGCAAAAACAAACAGCACACGGGTCACATGCAGAGCGTCACAACACAGCACAGAAAAGAAAAGCAGAACAAAATCTTAACCTAAAACTAATAATCGTGTCCTAACAAACTCATCTATGTGTGTGTCGGCTGTGTAGCTTTGATGGGTCCTATATGGGATAGTTTAGTTAGAATAGTTTGTATATTTTTGTTTGTTGAAAGAGGCTAAAGAAGTTTGGTTAAAATTCAAATCTTAATATTTTGGGATTGATTTTAGGATTCTTTTGTTTTAGTGTTTGATTAACCACCACCTTTGTTTCACACCGAGGCCGTGAGGTTTATTTCACCCTCCTTGGGGCTAACTTAATAGCCTCGTAGGCCTGGGTTACCCAGTGGTAATTAACATTGTTGGATTATTATTTTAGTTTGTTATTAAAAGAAAAGGAAAAAGTGTATTAAATATTTTATTAATCAAATTGGTTGATTGGTTTTAGAAGTTATCCTAAAGTTTGATATTTAGAAGTATCTTATCCTAATGAATTTTAATTTAGTATTTGATCTCCTAATTAAATCTACCTCTTTTAGATTTTAGATGGGTTAAAAGTTAATTATTAGATTAGTTGAATTGATTTAGGTTTACATTTTAGATTTAGAATTCAATAATTACGAATGTTAATGATAAATTGATTAAGATTTAAATATTTTAATAGGTTTTTAGAGATTAAATTAAAATTGGTTGGTTGATTTATTAATAAATTGAGAAAAGCAAAAATCCAAATCTAGGAAAACGTGTCACTAAGTTTTTGTTATAAAAGTCTCTATCCTATAAGGAACATGCATCCTAAGTCTATGTTTTCTAAGACTCGGTCCTTAATTTTTGTCCTTATATGTCACTAGTGTTGTAGGGTTAAAAAGTGTTGTTCTTCTAATTCCTAAGACTTCTATACGGATGTCATAGGATTTTAGGGATCTAAATAAGAAAAATAAAAGCAATCCTAGATATAATTGAAGTTTCTAAGGCCCTAAGGGAAGGAGGCGTACAATCATCTAGGCCCCTAAAGGTTTTCTAAGTTTTAGTAAACTTACAGCACCGGGGGCTACGACCCGGTGGTTCCGCCCGTAGCACCCCTACCGGAATGGTAGGGACGACTGATGCTCGGATCCGGTTGTCCTAGCTCCAGCTCCAAGTGCTCATTGTCCATTGCTTTCCAAAAGAGTACCTCGCAACATAAGAGAAAATAGGTATCAGAGCAGTTCTATAAGTAAGTGACAGTGTAAGGAAATGAAGAAAATGCAATAAAAAAAACTAGAACGTACCTTTTGTTACTTGTCGAGTCGTTTGTGCTTTGGGTTCCCCTTAACTTGTAGGTGTGTATTACCAAGACATGGAAGAAATAGCGAAGAGAACTAACGAACAAAATAAAATACAACTAAATGCAATAAAAAGAAAAGAGAACAGAAATCCGATACAAAAAGGGGTGTAGGCATTGTTGTTATTGGACACACTTCCTAGAAGTCAAGTGCATCCTATAATATCAACAATGCCCTTTGCTATTCCCACTCCAAATGAGGCACTTGATATGTTTGACTCGACTACTCCCAACACACATTAAACCAAGGCCAAATCGACTAAGGGAAATAGACTTCTAAGACTGAACCTACAACTAGATTTCTTCTGTTTTGAATTTATCCAACACTTCATTTACTCTTAGAAGCTAACACTAAGGGGAGGAAAATTTAACTCGCTTCCAAACAAACATTAAAGACCCACCAACATAAAACTATCAAAGCTTCAACTCTCCAAAATTCATTCTTTTAGAAGTAATCACTAAGAGAACTCAATTCAAATAAGAAAGCACTAGTCACTCCTAAATAATACTATAGGGATTCTTCACACAAGCCCAACCAAACCCAATATGACTTGCGAGGACTTCTAAAACTAGTATACAAAACCTCCCAAAAGAAGCCATCTACTAAAAAAACAAAAACACTTATCTTTTCATTTTGTTTTGACACCAAAACTCTACCAATTCTCTATAAAATCTTCTACTAAAACTTCATTCTTTGACACAAAACTCTACCCACCAACTCATAATCAAGTGCCCCCTTTCATTTGGAGAGGGGTAGACTTGTGGAAGTTTTCTTAATGAATAGGCACTATAGAGCCTTCCATCAAGAGAACATGCACAAGTCAAAATCACAAAAACTCATTACCAAAATAACTCATGTAAAACCTTCGTTCACAAAGACTATCATGAATCTATGCAATACAAAATGGCTCGCAAGGCTTTCAACCATAGACCCATTCGCAAAATCTCTCAAAAAAAAACAAAACAATCCTAAAATTTCAACTCATAAAGACACTCATAAAACCCCTCGTTTGAACAAGCTCATAAAACCTTCTATATGAAATCACTTCGAAATAAAATACACTTTATCCATAAAGAAACACTTTTGAAATTTTCTCAACACAACATATATGCATATCAATTTGAATAAAAACTAACTTTCAAAGCTTTTCTATCACATAATAAATCTCACATAGTGCATGCCAACAAGTATCCAAAAGAAACTTACAAATATGTAATTTGGAGAACAATAAAGTTTATAACGATTCAAGCTTTGGATTACTTCTACCATGTAATAAAATTCATGCTCTCACAATCATGATTCTTTCCAATGCCAAATGCTAATGATATGATTTCATGACAACTAACAAAATACAAAGCTCACTATCATTTAATATATTCTCTAAACTTCACTAATGAAACAAATTTGAAACACATATAAAATTCTCCCAACCAATCATAACCCAAAAAGGCTAAACTAGCATTTGATGCATTACCACAAGAGGAACATAAATCTATTGCTTACTTTGAGAATGACGTATATATTCAAAAGATACCTTAATAATTCCAACGAGCTCAAAAATCTTCACAAAAAGAAGCAAGCATATAGACATTCTCCAAGATTTTATTTTACAAAAGTAGTTTGAGGCATGGAACAAATGAAAATATGCATCTAGCCATTCTCTAAATCGATTCGGGGCACAATACTAATGAAAACTTGCATCTAACTTGTCTACTAATCAATTTGGAACATAAAACAGTTGAACATTTGCACATAATTCATCCTTGAGACAATTTGAAACTCAAAACAATAATAAAAACTGCACGTACACGTTTCCTACAACAATCCGAAAGCTCAAAACAGTGAAAAAACTGCATGTGGTTCACTCCCAATATCAACTTAGAAACCAAAACAATGAAATTCTGCATTTTAACACTGTTTTCAAAACTGTTTAGAACACTAGAATAGTAAAAAAAAGATCTGCATATAACATTGTTCCCAAGGAAATTTAGAACCTTTCATATCATATACCTTTCCAATTTCTCATCAAGGTGTAAACAAGTAAAACAATAATAGGAGAGGAAAATATTAAAGTAAAGAGAAAGAGAGAATTACTGCTTCCATTACTCCCCCACTTTCTACTTTCCGTTACCAAAACCCTTTAAATTCTCTCCCAACTATTTTATAAAAGACAGAATGAAAACATATGATCGTCTTAGCAAAGTGTTTCTCATAGAAGAATTGAAGCAACTAGTAATATACAAGTGTATGCCAAATCTCTATCTCATGTACTCATCCCAACTCAAAGTTTGTGTCAAATGGATTTAAGAAAATAAAGATAGGTTATTGCAACTTCGATCTTTCCATTTTTAAAGGAGAAAACATCTCCTTAGTCGACTGTCGCAAGCTCTCAAACTTATCATAATCAAAATAAACTCAACTATTCACATTCTCTTAAAGCAAAGCTTCAACACAAGGAAAGCTTCTTTGAGGCATTAACTAAATATCCAAATCTTCTCTTAAAGGCGTTTCATCAAATAGTTAATATGCAAGACTTAAGCAACGATGCATGTAAAACCAAAGTTTTGGCCTCATTCACAATTAAAACTTCCAAACCATGTGGCACGAAACAAATGTAGGCTTACGTGCCAACTACCCATTTCAAGTCATAATAAATCAACAAATTAGAAGAATATAAATCAACATATAATTTCCAAAGTCAACTATGCAAACTATCATAAGATTTAGTATGGAGAGAACGTATATTCACTTAAAAAATCCATAAGGCTAGGAGTGTAATGATATACACCACAAAGCCTCACAAGATTACTCAAGATTCATGTCGTGGCCACCTCAATAAGACACATATATGAAGCAAAAAGAAGGAATTTAAGCAAGGTTAATTCTCAGATTTTTATCAAGCTTTAGACTTTGTATATAGGAAATTTCCAAATGGACTAGCCCATCATATAAAAACTCCAATGCAAACACAAATAACTAAGCTCTCTTTAGTAGCAATTTCACTAAACACCATCGATGCCATTGTTTGAAAGTTGAAAGAGCATAAAATGAATGAGACCAAGAGATATATGGATACGATGATGCTTGCTAGTAAACTACTAATACTTCCATGTAGCAATTTTTATAAAGTGCAAGAAGCCCTCCCAAGTCACAAATTTGTTTTGAAGACATTCTACCAAATACTTGATGCGCATATTTTTGAAAAGAAACAACATGGTTCCTCAAGACCTTCTACCATTCACACCTAAAATTTCCAAAAGGTATAGCATGAATCGTATAGCCATTCATCCTTGAATATATAAAATTATACACGGCTAGTGGCAAGAAAACTCTATGTCTCAAAAGGACTCAAACATCACCTGATACCAAAATAGACATAATGAAACTATACAACAATGGATGATGGGGAATGGCTTTGCCAGGCTATTTCTAACATAAATCAGATTATTTCCATTTCATATTGATGAAGAGACATTAGCTGGGTAAGGAGAAGAAAGGAGACGAAACAGCCAGGAGAAGAGGAAGAAAATGGAGAAGTAGAGGATGGGGAAAAAGATTAAGGAGCAAGGAGAAGAGGGAGAATACTTACCTTGCAGGATGGTGAAGCTCCGATCGATCCAGGCGTCGGGCTCGAGTCGCACAAGGATGCCGACGGCTGGGAGTCGCCTGGGGTTCGTGAACAAGGGGGAAGCCGGCGTTGGGTTCGGACGTCTGGAACTGAGAAGGGAGGAGCGAGATTACTCCAGGCGTTCGGCCTTGGCTGGAGGCGTCGGGACGGGAGAAGGGGCAAGGCGTAGGGCTCGGCATCGACTTCCCTGGGGTTCACAGACAAGAGAGGCGAGAGAGGGAGCTGGGGGTTCGGAACCGAGAGATTGAGAGGGAGAGCGTGAAGTTCGGTCTTGACACCGTGAGAGAGAACGGGATTGAGAAAGTGAGGGCGCGGGAGTGCCAATGCCCGAGCTCGAAGCTTCGTTTTGGGTAAAACAAAATCTCATTGCCGAAAGAGGAAGCCTGCCGCTCGACGTCTTTCTTTGGCTTTCGAAATTATCCTGAAAGAAGCTCGTTCGCTGCTCGATGCCTGTTCGGATCGCAGAGGATCACTGCGGCACGGGATTTCAGCCGAAACGAGGATTTCGTTTGATCAAAGCCGTCGAAGCGATTACCTGATTTAGGGAAGAAATTCAAATTAAGCCAAAAGTGTATTGTAGTTTATTTAAATTAAAATGAGCTGGTTTGACTCAGCTTGGGTTGAAACCGGACTCAATTCGAAGTTGAAATCTAGGCCAACTTGGGTTCGAGACGGCTCAACAAAATTAATCATACAAAACCGGGCTCGCAATAACGATCAATTTAAATCAAATTAAGTACGACGCGCCAAAATAGAACTAATCGAGTCTAATTGAACACACCCGAGTCTGATCCGGCTCGAGTCGGGTCGATTCGAGCTCGAATTGGGCTCGACGAAGTTCGAATAAATCGATCAAAGGGCTCGAGCACAATCGAACCAAAATCGAGGTCAACAATGGACCTACTAAAATTGGCCATGTCTCACACAAGAGAAAGAAAAATATTTCCTTAGGACATCTTGTGACCTATATTTTGAAAAAGAAATATGATCTAGTTCATCTAGTTCAAGATTTTGAAGAACCTCTCTACTTCAACAATTGATCTTTTCGAGCAATCTTCAATAAAGATTAACCACGTGAACAACATGTTATTAGTGACTCAGAGGAGGAACCTGCACTTGCTGGTGAACCAAATTATCAAGATTTGGTTCACAGATTTGATCATCTAGAGACTCATTTTGATCAACGCTTTGATCAAATTAAAACTCATCTATAAATGTAGGATGCTCAGTACTATCAGGAAATGACTTGGATGCGAGAGCAAATCAATGGTATAAACTCAAATATGACTATGATGAGCTATTATTTTAATTTCTACAATCAGTAACCTCCTCCAGATCAGGATCCTTCTGAGTGATCAATGTAATTCTTTATGCTTTTCAATATGATGTGATGTGTTGTTAGCAGTTATGCTTTTATATTATATTTTGTATTTTGTGTTTTCAGATTATGAATGTATTGATATCATTTCTACTGATTGTAATATTTTTCATCATGATATCAATATAAGTTATCTTGTCTTGCTTTTTAATCTTGTTTTGAAATGTGTATTAGCCTATATGAAAATCCCTAAATTTTTTGATCTTACAAGTGCTATACCTTGAACTACAACACAAAAATGAATTCATTAAAAAATCAATTTTTTCTAAATTTAAGTTGTGCTTATAACTTGATGTAATTAAGAATGTCATTCTCATGTCTCTTGTTAGACTAATTTAAAATTTCAAATTATTATTGTAATTATGATATTTTCTTATTTAGTATTTATATTATCAATATAAATATTATTATACTTAAGAGAAATTTGAAATTTTTTGATTATTGATTATGGAAAGATCAAGATTACTCTTGAAAAATATACAAATGTACAAAAATAAAAAAGAATGCGCACTGGTTCGCAATTTAAAAAAGAGGCACAAAATAAGCCCACAAGTAAAAAGATGCACAAAAATATGCCACAACTATTAAAAAAGATGTGCAAAGCACCACATGTGGTAGTTAATTCTTTTCTTAATCTTTCAATCTTTTAATTCAAATTGATCTTCGGTATGATTTTATTTGATATTGAGAATTTGAAGTTTATAAATTTTATATTCATCCTTTTTGCAATGATATTCTTAATCTCAATGTATAAATTGACTCATATTTTTTGATAATTCCTCTTTATTATCAATGTTATATCTCTTCTTAAATTATAAGAATCATTTTATTTGCCTAATATTTTTTAATTTTATTTGCAAATTTATTTCAATCACTTTCAAGGATCAATTATAAAAGGATTATCATATGACTGCTTACATTTCTATTTTTGATCTTTTTCTTCTTCTCTTTTTGCTGTTGTCAAAAAGGGGGAGAAATATTATTTTGTTTTAATCGTTGTTTTATCTGTGTATTTTATGTTCTAGTGATCGTATGTTTTGAGTGATTCTCTATGTGTGTGTCTCTATGTATTTGTGTTCAAACAAAAACTTTTAAATTTTTTTTTATGCTCAAATGCCTCCTTATTCTCACATGTTTATCAATTCAGGGGGAGTTTAGAAGATTCTTAGAATTTGAAAATTATACAAACAATAATTGTTTTGCCATCATCAAAAAGGGGGAGATTGTTAAGAGAGTTGCTATTTGCATGTTTTACATTCTTGCAACTTGTATAGTTTTTGATGATTCCAAATATTATTGTTTTAAGTATTATATTCTCCTAACACTTTTTGAAAGAATTATTTTTGCTCTTGTGTGAACTAACATTTCAAGATAATCGTACTCTAGACTATTGAGGACTTCGAATCAAATTTAGCACACCATAGTTTATAAATTGAAGTATGTATTTTTCATTCTATTGAGTTTGAGATATTATGATTGTAATTGAGTAACTTAGCACACACATACTTGGGGAGATCTTTAAAAAATCATATTGATCGTACGGGGCGAACCAACTTCGTAGGGGATGATCAGGTCAGTTATCCCCTCAGAAGAGCAATGGAACGAACAGGAAGTGAAAAAATTTTTCTAAGTCTTGATCGTCCAGACTAATTTCCATATTCTTCCCGGGACGATATACTCTGGATTCTCACTTTGAACTGTTCATCCAGATGAAGTGTACCATTCGTTCCTGGATGATGGGCTCTGGATTTCTCACTGTATACTGATCGTCCAGATGAAGTGTATAATTCATCCCAGGACGATTGGCTCTGGATTCTCACTTTGCATTGATAGTTCAGATGATTCATCCTATTCGTATCAGGATGAAGTTCTCTGGACACATGACATGAACTATTCATCCAGACGAACATTCATCTTCGTCCCAGGATGATGTCCTCTATTCCTTAAAAATTTAAGACCTTCTTGCAGTTTTGTCCGAACGAACCCTTGATATAACTATTCATCACAAGATGAACATAGTTCGTACGGGACGATGATCGGGTACAAAGTTAGTTCGTACTAATATACATTAGGTTTGTATGCAACTATTTTTAACGATCGTCCGGGATGTTAGAAAATCAATAGTTTTTAAAATAACTAGATTGACAAGAGGGGGGGGGGGTATAAAAGACCTAAGCAAGAGTTATAATATTTTGGTGTTTTTAAATTTTAGCAAGAAAATTTAACTACTAAGAAGGCAAATACTTGAACACAACATGCAATGATAAATCCCTTTTTTTTTCTCTTTCACAATTTTCACTACGCAAATAATATGAAAATGAAGTGCAAGCAAAAAATAAAAAGCAATAAGGAAAAAGCACATCATAATTTTATAGTGGTTTGGTCAAACCATGACCTACGTCCACTCCCTGGAGTCCTCCGCTCCGGGAATTTCACTACAAACTATAGTTCTCCTTTTTCCCCCCTCGGCAAGGTGGAGAAGCCCTTACAATACTCCCTTTCACCAACCCGGCGTGGCGGAGTGCCAAGCATTGTTTTCACCCTCCTGGTGTTGGCAGAGTACCTTCTCATTTTTTTCCCTCCTGGAGAAGGCAGAGTACCTTCGAGGTCACAGATGTAGAAGAGCCTCCTCCTCAGAGAGCCTCCCATAAGTTCTTCCCAGGCCATAGGAGGAGCACCATGCAGCAAGAATGGAGCAACCGTGTGATCTCCCTCACACCTCTTCTCCCTTACCGAGCTCACCTTCTCCTTCCTCTCTCAAACCCAAAAAAACTTCTCAAGAGCTCTCTCCCAAGGATTTCCTCTCTAATCATATTCCCCTCTTTCTGTCTCTCATCAAAAGATTACTAATTTTGATACATAAAACATGCTCCAAAATCCCTGAAATTTTCAAAGTTTCCATTACACTCGTATAGTATGATTTCACATCATATAATATGATATGCATAAATAGGCTTCATTCTGGTATGAAGTTGTAAGAATTGTTCAAAATCTAATCGTATGGTACGATACTAAATCATATGGTACGATCCTCAACACTACTGCTTGCACAGGACGATAGCCGGGACGATCAAATGTCATCTCTGTTCATCATACGGTAGGATCTACATCGTCCAGTACGAATGGTCAAAATCAAGGCATCGTCTAGGACAAATTCTGGGAAGATCAAATATCATCACTGTTCATCATATGGTACGATCTACATCGTATAGTATGATGAAGCAAAAAATAAGGATCATCCAGGACGATCTCTGGGACGATTAGAATTCATCTCTATTCATCGTATAGTATGAAGATATTTGTACAATATGATTATAAATTAGTAATTAGGTCTTGATTTATTCTACTAATCACGGGTTAATTTAATTAAGTATTTAAAATAGATTGTACAGTACGAAGTGATTCATACAGTATGAACGACGGAGAATAACTTACTTAAGTTAATGTGACAGATAGTGTTTTAGATTTGAAACACATCGTACAGTATGATAGTATTCATATAGTATGATTTGTTCACAGATAACGTTTTACAGTACATAAGATCATACAATACGAAATATTATCGTACAGTACGATTTCTAGAGAAAGAAAAACTATAGTTTTTTACTTTTAAAACCCTCTCCCCTTGTGTGTGTGCATGGTTGCTCAGACTTACATGCAATTTGTGGCCTGACTCAAGAAAATAAAAAATAAATTAAATAACAAATTATATTGTTAGACTTATACTCCTAATCTAACCAGACTTGGTTTTCCCGCTATCCTAAGTGGCTTGTGATCTTCCTGAAATGTTAGTACTCACAGACAATAGAAAACCATAAATGATATTCAATGAAAAGTAGTTCAAGCGACATTATTTGTCACCATCAAAATCTCAAACTCGGGGTCATGGGTTGCAATAGTTTTTGGATTGTTTTTCGTGTCTTTCCTATATAAGGTCCACTTAAAACTGTCTTGTAATATTTTTGCCTACTGATCTTCATGTAAACTGAAGGGAGAGTGAAGGAGAGAGTATGAGAGAGTGTTTGAAGGAGGATTCTTACTACTGGAGCGTAAAGGATTCATTTGGTACTCAAAGGTAAGAATCTCCAATTATGATTTTTGATTACTTCACTTTTTTCTCTCGTCCTTCTAGATTTCTCGTGAAAAGATCTGTCAAGGAGATCTGGTTCTTTGCTGACACTCGGAGAGTATGAAAGGATGAAGGGTTCTCTGCCTACGCTTGGAAAGTGTGAACATCCAAAGGGTTCTCTGCCTATACTTGGAAAGTGTAAACAACCGAAGGGTTCTCTGCCTACACTTAGAAAGTGTGAACAACCGAAGGGTTCTCTGCCCACACTTGAGAAGTGTGAAAGGACGGACGGTTCTCTGTCGCACCGGGTAGTGGTGGAAGAGAGTTTTTGTAAAGGCTTTTCTGCCTTGATGTGGGTGCAAAAGGAGAGTCACTAGTGGTATTAGTGCAATACTTGGAGGGTCCCTCCGGGGAATGGATGTAGGTAGTGTTTAATCAAACCACTATAAATCTTGTATCTTTTTATTTTCTGCTGCTTTTGTTTTTTACTTTACTTTATCTCTTAATTTATGATTGAAAAACCTTTTTCTACAAAAATTTACTAAAGTTATTTTCGGTTTAAAATTCAGAAGAGGGATAATTTTTAATTTACCGATTCACCCCCCCCCTCTTGGTTAGCCGCTGGGATATAAACTTAGGTCTAACAACCTAATACTTATTGAACAAGTTTCAACAAATTCCTATTGGGGTGTAAAATTTTAGTTTGATGTGAGGGATTAAAGCAATAATCCTAAAGATTGATTAGAGCAGCCTTCTAAGGATTGCATTATAGGCCAATTCTAATTTTAATGCAATAAACTGGATGTATTGTATAGCCTGTGGAGGGAATTCTCCAAGTATGACTAGAAGATTGATCATTCCTTCCACTCATACAGGTCGATTATCAAATTTGTATAATGGACATACAGTAGGCTGCAATTTTTTTTTAAAGGAGGCCAATGTTGAGAAAAGTATAGTAGAATAAGACATATGTAGAGCTCCCATTATCGACCAAGATTCTCTTGACATTGTAGCATGGCTAATCCCCACTCTAATTATGAGTGGGTCTTGATAAGATGTCTTTATTCCCTCTAAGTTAGAATCATCAAAAGAAATGAAATGATCGATGCGAGACTTCATCGATGTTTGCTTCTGGATGGCTAAAATTAAGACTTGACTAGGCATTAAAGGATCCCCTAGTAATGATTTTAATTTCACCAACCATTTGATGATTGTTCGATGATTGCCTTTGCTGTTGATTCTTCCCCCCTATGGAACCAGCTTTATCTCGAGTAAATGAGTTTTAAATAAATTTTCATAGATATCATTGTTCAATTTCATCCTTGAGTTGTCTGCATGCTTTAGTAGTATGTCTACAACTATGGTGGGAGTGGAAGTATTGCTCATGATTTCATACGTTGGGCTTCAAAGGATGCATCCAATTTATGTTTTCCTAATCACGGATGACCATTAACACATTTGCTCAATATAAATTAAGTGGGGTGTGCTCCTTTTCTTAGTGAGGCTCTCATCATGGTTGTAAGGGCCGAGGGGGCAGATAGTAGTTTCCTTACTTCTTCCACTATGAGGATGGACTTTTCATCCCTGATGAACTTTTATGCTTCCCAGTTGCTTGCTCAAATTGCTTCCTATGAGCATTAATGGCTTCATCGATGGAGATTTGTGCCTCCATGTGATGAATCAAATCAGCATATAAATGGACCATATCTCACATGAGTGCTGAGTAGAAAGGACCAGTATGAAGCCCTCCAAGAAAAACTCTTATAAGTTACTTAGGATATATCCCTGGAATCTTTTGGGCCTCAATTAAAAATCTTTGAAAGTACTCCTTGAGGGACTAATTTTCATTTTGGAAAATTTCTAAGAGGTGGGAAGAATCTTTGACCATTTTCCAATTGACAACAAATTATTCAAAAAACACTTTGGCCAAATTGACGAACTTTAGAATGGTTCCAATGGGGAGTGAATAGAACCTTATTTGAGATTTCCCTTTGAGGGTAGCTAGAAAGACCTAGTAGATGAGCGCATTAGAGGCTCACTAGATATACATGATGGTACTATAATAACTAACATGCTCATATGGGTCAGATGTCCTGTCAGAGGAATCGATGCTTGGTAGTTTAAATCCTATCTAAATGGGGTGTAGAAGAATGGCTTCAATCAGGAGTGATGACTCCTGGAAGTCCCATTAAAGAAGATATTGTCTTATTCCTCATATGGGGAACTCTTCTTAAACTAATCTTCATAGTTCATGTCATAGGGCGTTACAGGGGAGCTCAGCAACATGCTGTCGGGATAAGTCCTTGGGGATGTCCAAAAGAATAAGAGGTTGGTGACCTACGTGCGAAGGATGGGTAGAGCTTGCTATGCCAGCAAGCTCATTGTCTTGATGTGTCGAAGGATTCATCCTTGGCGGAGAAAGGGGAATCTCAACATGAAGATGTTCAGGTTGAACATCTTCGAGCCCTGGTTGAATTCGAGGGTGAAGATTCTCTTCTTGTGGTGCTAGCGCTAGTCATCGAGTCTTGCATGACTTGAAGGATCTCATTATGAGATTTCACCATCTTTCTGATATGATCTTCCAGGGAGGGTCCTGATGTCCCTTCACCTTAGGGTTTTGCCCATTAGGGTGAAATGAGGTAGATGCCTAGCATCCCTGGTTTATGGAATGATTCATGGAATGGTGTGAGTTAGAGCAGGAGGCACCCAAGATGCGATTCCCATGCCTGTTGGCCATCAAAGTGGTGCTTATAATAGTAGGATTGAAGTTTCCCATAGATGGCATCAAGCTGTTGCGGGCTAGAATATATGCAATGATAGAATTAAAATCCAACATCTTTGCATTACACGGATATCTAGCTTACACATAGAGAACACAAATTTTTTATATGGAAAAATCTGGAAAGGGGAAAAACCATGGATCCTTGCCTAGTGTTAAATTATTCCACTAGTGTTTAGGCAGATTACAGTGGGTTGACTCATCCCTGAGGGCTATCAGATTACAAATGTCAATCGTATGGTTGAAAACTAAAGACAAACGGGTATGAAATTTTGGTGTCATTGGTTTTTTGGAGGAAGTACGGTGGTGCATGGAAATTTGGACTTTAGTTGGTGGTTAGGTGGTGGTTTTGCAGAAATTTGGCATCAGGGAGTGGTCCGATAAAGCTCCGGCGTTGGGCAGTGGTCTGACAAAACTTTGGCATCATGCAGTGGTTTGACAAAACTCTAGGCATCACGTGATGGTCTAGCGGAACTCTAGAAATAAGTGGTAATCTGTTGGAACTCCGGGCATCACGTGGTGGCCTAACGGAACACCAGGCATTAGGTGGTAGTCTGGCAAAACTCTGACCATCAGGTGGTTGTTCGATAGAGCTCTAGGGGTCAAGTGGTGGTCCAATGGAACTTTGGCATCAGGTGGTGGTATGGTGAAACTCTAACGTCAGGTGATGGTTCGACAAATTTCGGGCATCAGGCGTTGGTCCAGCAGAACATCGGTCATAAAGTTGTGGTTCAGTAGAACTTCAGGCGTCAGATGGTGGTCCGACGGAACTTCAGCATCAGGTGGTGGTCTGGCGGAACTCCGGGTGTCAGGTGATGGTCCAACAAAGCTCCAAGCGTCAGTTGGTGGTTCAGCGAAACTCCGATGGTGGTCAAGGAGGCAAGGAGGCAAGAGAGCGATCTCCGATCTCTCTCTTGTTTCATAAGGCTTAGGGGCCCTTTTTCAAGAGAAAGGAGGGGTATATTTATAGATTTTCTAGAGTGTCATGGCTCGTAAATAGGAAGAAGATCAAGGGTAAATGATGAGTGGTTTAGAAGGACGGCCGATATTGAATCTCTTGATCATGGACCGTTCTCTAGACATTGAAAGGTCTTAATGATGGTAGAATTCTATGATCTTTAGCTTGTTTGATTCGTTTCGTTGAGCTGCTTGATTCTACTATAAGTATGACACGTTCGGAAATCGTTTGGTAATTTAAAATTGTGGTTTGAATCTTCCAATGATGCTTTGAGCCCTTAATTTGGACCCATTTGGACTCAGATTGAGTCAAATTTGGTGTCGTTGGATTCGTATTTTTGAGATGTTCAGTTCGACTACAAGTTTGCTAAAATCAGAGTTCATATGGTCCCAATTTTAATTTCAGAAGTTTCCAACTTGATTTTGCCTCAAGATTTGTGTCTGATCAAAAAAATTTTGATGATGTATTAAAAGTATTGGAGGCAAATGGAGGTTACCTAATCTACGTGATAGGGATGATTTTCCAAATCATATTTCATATCGCATGAAAGCTAGATAATATAAAGACAGGAAATCTCTCAATAGTAAACCATCTGAGGACCTAGTGGCATTAATTGAGGATGATGCAGATAAGCGAGATGATTTAAATTTCTCCCATCCGCATAATTTAAACTATTACTTTTTTAAAACCATTTTTAATTCTGATTAATTTGTACATATTTATCTTTTTTTTTTTTGTTCAATTTCAACTGATTTTTAGTGCCTTTTTAATATATTGTATTTTTTAAACTACTTGTTTTAATTAGCTTCGCTGTTTTTTTCTCTTATTTTCATGGAAAACGTTACGGAGTCCAATTTTGATTTGAATTGAATTAGTGGGTTTTCTTCCGCATAGCTTCAACGCTAAAAACATTTTTCTTATTATTAAGCACTTACTAATAAGTATTCAATGTATGTGGTGATGAATCAATATATATTTTATTCATCGCTTTAATCATGCAATTCACTGTATGTGAAAGTTTTAACATTTTGTTTCTAATTATCAATTTTATAGCAAATATATTAAACAATTTTTTTATCTGTGCATTTAAATGAAAAAAAATTCACTGAATTTAAATGTAATAAAAAATGCATAATTTGATTATTTATTTAAATTGATACATGATTCCATGAATAAATTATATAATTTTTATAAGTGAGAGATTGAGTTGGTTAAAAATGTATTTGATAAAATTTTTACTAAGAATCAGATCACAGACTAAGGTTTTATTTGTGATAAAATTTTAACTATTTTTAATGTAATTTTTTAGTATTAAATTGTTTTAAAAACTTCAAAAAATAGTGGCCAAAAGTTGTCTCAAACAAAGACAAAAGGAGAAAATGCACATTCAGAACACATTTCATTCTTTATAAAAATAATAATAATAATAAAAAAGTACTTTTCCCTATTGGAATAAATGTCATGAGGCAATTGAAAGTTACAACTTATTTTTCTCTCATGAATTTTGAGAACATGTGTTTATATAATGAATACATAAGCTATCTATTATAACAATATATCTTCAATGTTGGTGATAAAATGAGTCCAAGACGCAAGGAATATTCTCATCATATTCATAACAGCCTCTGCTAAGACAAAATAAGCAACTTGGTATTTGAGAGGGCATTTTATAAAAAGGAGCGTCTTTTAAATTTAAATTAATTTAAGGAGCAGTTTAAAAAAAATTAAAAAATGAGCAAACACGGAACTTCATTATCCGTTTTAATAGAAACCGGAATTTAATTCTCCGGTTTCTACTTTAACGATAATTTTAAAAGAAACCGGAATACAAAATTACAGTTTCTTAAGAGACCGAATTAAAAAAATTCAAGAAACCGGAATTCCTTAACCCGGTTTCTTAGAAACCAAATTATCAAATCACGGTTTCTTAAGAAACCAATTTTCTGGTTTCTACTTTTTAAATAAATTATTATTTTATAAAAACTGAAACCGAAAATTAATAAAGTAATAAATTGCCATTTTTTTCACAAAAGTTTAAAGTTATTGGCATTTTATAAAAACTGAAACCAGAAAAATGTTATTAAATGTTTTTTAAAAATTATTGGCATTTTATAAAAAGTTATTAATTGTTTTTAAACTTTGAACTTTTTATAAAATAATTTTTAAAATTTATAATTATATTAAATATTATTTTTATATTATTAATTATTTAAGAAAGAATTGTCTACTTCCATACAATTGCAACTTGGTGTTTCAATTTTCGACAAGGACAGTGTACGAAAAGCCATAATTCATACAGCAATTTCCTTACAGCTAATCTATTATATGTAAAACAGTCTGTAAGAAAAGAGTTTAATTACCACTCTCAATTAATGTCTAATGAAAATATCTTAAATTTTTTTCTTTTAATTTTGAAAAAGAATTTAATCAGCACTCTTAATTGGCCACCATTATTGTTTTCTACTCTAGGTGATAGTAGCCGATCACGATCTTTGCCACTAACCTTGACTGGCACTTACACTGAGACCCGCACCACCACCATAAAAAAAATTTAAAATAACTAATTTATTTTATTTGAAATTGTAATATAAAAGATAAAATCATAAATAAAAATACTAATAACTGATCATCACTCTTTCTCATGATCTTATGATAAGACATATGAATTGTCTACTTCCATACAATTGTAACTTGGTGTTTCAATTTTCCACAAGGACAATGTACGAGAGGCCATAATTCATACAGCAATTTCCTTACAACAAAACTATTATATGTTAAAAAGTCCGTAAGAAAAAGTGTTTAATCACCACTCTCAATTAAGGTCGAATGGAAATATCTTAATTTTTTTTTCTTTTAATTTTGAACAAGAATTTAATCAGCACTCTTAATTGGTCACCGTTATAGTTTTTTACTATAGGTGATAGTAGCCGATCAAGATCTTTGCCACTAATCATGATTGGCACTTACATTGAGACCCGCACCACCACAATTAAAAAAAAATTAAAATAACTAATTTATTTTATTTGAAATTGTAATATAAAAGGATAAAATCATAAATAAAAATACTAAAAATTGATCATCACTCGATGTCATGCTATTATAAATTTTGAGCACTATCAGTGCATTTAGCCATCAAAATCTGCTCTATGCGTCTCTTCCTTTCTATTTAGAGAGACTTTAATGGAGGCTCTTCCTCTACCTATGAAAAATGCTCGCCAATCTGCAGATTTCCACCCAACTGTTTGGGGAGATTATTTCGTCAACTATTCACCATTAGAATCAAAGATGAGTCTGGTAATTATTTAAATTATTAATATTTATCCTCTTTGAAGAAGGATATGTTATTCTCGTCATCAAAACTCATGTACAGCTATTATAAATTTGTTGTCATGAGTAGGAAATCTATAGCTAAGGAGCAATTTGGGTTTGTTTTCATTTTTTAATTTAATTGATTATATTTTGATGTTAAATAAAATAAATTTTACATCTTAGAAATTTATTATTTTAAATTTATTAAAAATTAAATATGTTAGTTTATACAATAGTGGTGATGGTCGTTGTAATAGTTAGTTATTTAAAAAAAAAACTCGAAATAATATGATTATTTTTAAAATAAAAATAAAACATTTAAAAATTAACATTTTGTTTAGGATCATTTTATTTTATTTTTATTTTTAAAAGACATATTTGTGTAGTATATATATAATCTTAATTTTTTAAAATTAGTAGCTTCATACTTTGAAACAAGAGCTTATATCGAGGAACCAAAAGCTACTGATAAACTGCATTGAAAATAAATTAAGTACTTTATAAATATTTTTTTTGTTTATTTTATTTTGATCCGCCCAACTTTTTATTACTAAATAACTTCTCTAACTATTATTAATGTAGTACGTTTCTATTATCTAACAAAAATACAGGAAGAACAAAAACAAAGGAATGAAGGGCTCCAAATTGAGATAAGGAAAATTCTCACCGATGCCATTGATCCATTGAAATCACTTGAACTTATTGACTCAATTCAACGTCTTGGAGTAGCATATCATTTTGAAAAGGAAGTCAATGACATATTTTGTAGAGTTCATAAGATCAAGATCGATGAAGGTGATCTATATGCAACTGCACTTCATTTTCGACTATTAAGACAGCAAAGATATCACATAACTTCTGGTATGTATGATTATAACATTATAAAGCCAAAAGCTACAATTAAACTAAATACAAATCATTTATGTTTGAACATCTTGCAGATGTATTCAAAACGTTTTTGGATGATAATGGAGATTTTCAGGATTATTTAAGCAACAATGTGAAAGCTTTACTAAGCTTATACGAAGCTTCTTATCTTGGATTTCCTGATGAAGTTATACTAGAGAAAGCTAAAACATTTTCGAGGGTTCAGTTAGAGTCATTAATATGCAAGATGGATCCATCTTTAGTTTTGATGGTGAGAAATGCTTTAGAAATACCATTGGTGAGAAGAATTGATCGGCTCAAGGCTAGAAATTTTATAGAGATATATGACAAATACAGATTGTGTAATCAAAAGCTGCTTGATTTTGCTAAATTTGATTTCAATATATTGCAATCTATATATCAAGAAGAGGTTCAAATCATATCAGAGTAAGTTTGTCTTTATGTTTTTAGCATTTATTTGTAATTAAAATTGTTGTAATTGATATCCTACAAAATTTCTCATTCATGTGGATTCAGGTGGTGGAAAGGTTTAGGCTTCTCCAAACACTTACCATTTTTGCGTGATCGAATAGTAGAATCCTACTTCTGGATGCTTGCAACATACTCTGAACCCTGCTATTCACATGCTAGAGTGATTATGTCAAAGGTGATGCCCCTCGTTGTAGCAACTGATGATATTTATGATGTTTTTGGGACACTGGAAGAACTCGAATTATTCACCAACGTAATAGAAAGGTAAAAAAAAAACATTGACATTATAATATATAAACTAATTCAATACTTTTTTATGCTAAAATTTTAATTTACAGGTGGGATCTTGATAAAGTTAGTATGTTGCCAGAATATATGCAACGATTCTTTCTTGCTCTTTACAATACTTTCAAGGAAATTGAGGATGAGCTAGCTCCCCAACAGAATTCTTTTCGAGTCCATTACCTTATAGATGAGGTAGTAAATTTAGAAAGAGTTACAACAGGAAACTTTTTTTTTTTTGCATTTTTAAAATTATGATTGATAGTTTGTATTTATTATAAAATGATGGCCTTCTACTGACATGGTTAGGACAGTAGATGTGTTAGATTTGGACTATGTTAAGAAAGGTAGTAGTTGACCTAAAATAATTTGGTTAGAAAACATTAGAAATGATCTTTCATTACTCTATTTAAATGAGAATTTTACTCTAAACAAAATATAATAGAGAAAAAGGATTCAAGTAGCTGATGCCACGTAGTGGGATAAAGGCTTGATGTTGTTGTGCTCAAACTATAACTTTAACCAAAAATAAATTTCTAGTATTTCATTATATAATGCAATAGAATGTTATCATATTACTGTTGTTTTGATTGTTCCTTTGAATTTCAGTTCAAGCGAATGGCTCGTGCGTACCTTCAGGAATCAAATGGGCAAGCGTCGGCTATGTTCCTATGCTTGAGGAACATCTGAGAGTAACACTTATTACAGCTGGGTACTCATTAATCACTTATGCTTCGTATCTTGGAATGAAGGAAGTGATCTCAAAGGATACTTATAAATGGGTTGTCAGCCTTCCTAAAATACTCAAATCTATCAATATAGTTGGGAGGCTTATGAATGATATTGGTTCATATCAGGTAAGTTATACACACTTGATATTAAGGACATATTTTATCTGTTATAGTTAAACATTATATTAAAAAATGATAATTTCTTTTGTAGCATAAAATAAAGAAATTACAATGAACTTCTAAAATAAGTTTTTGAACTATGTGGCATTTTAGGAAATAAATTAGAACATGAAATCTTAAAATAATTTTAGTTTAGGATATAGATTTTTTTTTGAAAAGAGGAAAGGTCACCTTTACTTTTTAAAGAAAAAATCTAAAAAAGTCGTAGATCATCATTTTACAAGATAGAAAGCATTACTTAGAAAAAATTAAAAATATTTTTCTAGCTATTTAAAACTATATTTTTTCTATCTTAAATTCAATTAATGATGATATTCCAACAAGTTATATTCCCAGTAATTAAATCATAATGTATTCCCTATTTTATAGCATTAATCAATATTATCTTTGTTAAGTATTACTATTATAAATTAAATACGTCATAATATCATATATATATAAAGAGAGAGAGAGAGAGAGAGTAAGAGAGAGAGAGATTGACACCATTAGTAATATTTTTAAAATGTATGACTAAAATTTAAAATTTTCACATTTTTTTCTTAAAGAATCCACAAGGTGTTCATTTTGATCATATAATGCACTCATCAGTATTCTCATTTTAAGTGAACTTTCAGAATGAACAAAAAAGGAATCATGTTGCTTCATCAATTCAATGTTATGCCAAAGAGAATGGTTGCTCTAAGATGGAAGCATGCAAAAAGCTTAAAGAAATGGTGGAAGAGCATTGGAAAATTATAAATAGTGAATTCGTGTCAACGGATTACATCCCATTATCATTGATTAAGCCAGTTTTGAACTTGGCATGCTTTACTGATTTTGTCTACAAGGACACGGCCGATATTTATACCGACTCATCAGAATTCATGAAAGAAACTATCGCTAAAGTGCTCATTGAACCGGTTCTGGTTCATAGGAAAGATTGAGATTTTTCTTATTTTGTGGGGAATTTTTAATTCTCGTATGAATAATATTGCATGTGTAATGTTCAAATCATGCTTGTATCTCTAAGCTACCTAAATGTTTGTTAGTGTGAACCTTTTAAATTATGATTATCAAATCCAATAAGATTTTAAGTTGTTATTAAAGAATATGTTTGATTTCACAAGATACACTGAGATAAAATTTCATTAGTAGCATATTTTAATTAATGGGTTAGAAGACACCATATATTAACTTCAATATTTCTTTTTCATTTTGTTAACTTTTTTTAGTGTGTGCTACAATGTATGAAAATAGAATAACTGATAATCCTAATTAGTTATTTGAATACCCGTAGGAAAAAAAGTGTTCTAAATAGATCATTTACCTAAGCATTATGACCATTAAATCTTTTGTTGAACTTGCTCATTACTTTGAAAATAAAATTCAACTAATTACATTAAAAAGTTCATAAAGTTGACATGGATTATAATGATCTGTGTACAGGTGTGCTTCATTTTCATCCATTAAGTTAACTATTTGTTAGAAAATTTGTGTTTAAATTGGTAGTGCCAACCTAGAATTATGATGAATCATAAAATAACTTTAAAATATATTAAGAACCGATGAAAAGTTAAAGAATATTGTGTTGTAGAGGATTGAACAAAAGATTGATAGAACTTGGTTCAAATACACTAACTATTAATCCTATGTTCATATCCAAAGCGTAGGCTTATGAGTAACCAATTGTTATTTTTACAATAATAAGTTTTTAATAATTAATAATAGGTTATACCTAAACCCTCATAATTCTTATTAACCTCCCATTAATTTTTTCTCCTTATTAATCCAATTCTTATTAACCTCCCATTCATATTTTTTCTGAGCTTCTCTTATTAGCCTCCCATTCATATGAGAGCATGCAAAAATCTACATTGGTCATCATTCTCCCTAAAATATTAAGAGAAGCTCAGAAAAATGACTTCCACTAATAGTTCACTGAACCACTTGATGGTTTGTAGGAGTCTTTTGCTCTTTCAAATTGATCTGCTTGATATTACTTATTAAAAATTTTATCTAAAAGAGATAAATTCAGTCAAATTTACTTGTGGTCAAGTCAATTTTTATTACAAAATATTAAGCCTATGGATACAGACCAATCACTTGATATTTTTATACTTAACTATGTGATATGGATAATTTAAGCAAATTCCATCAACAACATCAAGATCAATGACAACAACAATATACATGTACATGACCACTTAAGAGGTTAAATAAATAAAAAAAAAAGATAAGAAATGGATTTGTACTTTCATAAGGAATTACTCCATAACCTCCTGAATTAATAAAGCTCACATTCCATATGTAATTCAAATACAAAATTGATATAGAAATGTAGACTTAGCCGAGATGAAATGAGAACTGCATTGAGTTTACATAGCCACAAATATTATCATAAATAGGAGAAACAACAAAATGATATTGTTAAACATGGAAATTATTTATGTTAATTATCACCAGGCATATTTTTTTAAAATCTAAGTTATGGATATGTTAGTCCCCACAACTTAAATAAAGTGGCAAAAACTCAAGCCCTATAATAAGTTTAACTAAATTGGAATATTGATAATAACATACATTCACTTTTTATATTATAAATATTAATAATTATAAGTGGTTTGATCCTAAATAACATACATTCACTATTTATAGTTCTTCTTTTTAGTCAATAAACTCATTCTCTATTTGAAGGCATAAAAATCTTCACAACTCTTCTTCACAGAATAACATGCTCACTTCATTTTTGAGTAAGAGCACCATTGTTGAGCCTTCTCCATATGATCAAATGAAAACTAAAATGACAATACATAATAGAGATCAATCTTTTATTTTCTTTGAAATTAGACTTTGCAAACACTATTAATGAAAGAGCTTTGTTTTTCAATTCTTTGCCTATTTGTAGGATGACAATACATGTTACTGGCAAGTCATTAACTTAACGAAAACCCAATAAATTTATTTTTGACTTATGAAGTCACATATAATTTTTATCTATGACCTACGAAGCCAAGCTAGGGAATTTGAGCTGGCATAAGTAAATAGGTAGAGTTCAATAAGGTTTGTAGAAGTGTTCTGAAACATTTTTAGCAAGGTTGTGAAATTTGAACTGGTCAACGAACAAGAAGAATTAAAGGTTAATGGTTTGATGGTTTGACTGGTGTCAAATTGGATGATGTAATAAATACTAATTAAATTAAAAAAATTATGTAATTTAATTATGATGTTCCAAACAAGCTTTTTTTCCCTATATTAAAAGCTTATTTTGTCATTTTTTCTAAATAATCCACTAGACATTCATTTTGATCATATAATGCACTCAACAATATTCTCATCGTAATTGTTTCATAATGAACAAAAAAGGAATCTTGTTGTTTCATTAGTTCAATGCTATGTTAAAGAGCATGGTTACTCTGAGATGGAAGCATGCAAGAAGCTTAAGAAAATGGTGGAAGAACATTGGAAAATTATAAGTAGAGAATTCATGTCAACATATAACATTCCATTTTCATTGATGAGGTCAAACTTAAACTTTGCAAGCTTTATTGATTTTTTCTGCTAGGACACAGTTGACATTTATACCAACTCATCAGAATTCATGAAAAAATTATTGCTAAAGTGCTCATTGAACCAATTTTGTTCATAGGAAAGATTGAGACTTTTCCTTTTTTGTGAGGAATTTCCAATTCTACTTATGAATAATATTGCATTTTCAATGTTTGAATCATGCTTGTATCTCTAATTCTTCTTGAATTTAAAGAAAAATTTAGCTCAAAGTATCTTGTGAAATCAAACATGCTCATAAAAAATAACTTAAAAAGCTTCTTGAATTTGATAATGATAATTTAATTAATGGTTTAGAAGATAACATATAATAATTGCAAGATTTATTTTCATTATGTGGATAATTATCGTGTCCTACCATGTAAGAAAATGGAATAATTTATGGTCCTATTTAGCTATTTGATTACCCAATGCAAAAAGTGTTGTAAATAGAGTATTTACATGGAACAAAAATATAGTAAGAGGTTACTTTGCCTAAGCATTAATTCCATTAAATCTTCCCTTGGACTTGCCCATTACTTTGAAAAGAATAATCAACTACTTATGTTGCAAAGTTCATAAAATTGACATTAACGATAATGATTTGTACCCAAGTGTGCTTCATTTTCAACTATTAGGACAACTATTTATAAGTTATGTTTAAATTAGTAGTACAACAACAACAACATCATCAAGCCTTTGTCCCACCACGCGGGGCTGGCTACATGAGTCCTTTTTCACCATTGTGTCATATTAAAAGTCAAATTCTCATTTAAATCTAATAAAGAAAGAATCACTAAAAACAATTTAAAAAATATTAAGACTATAATGAAAAGTTCAAGAATAATGTGTTGTTGAGGATTGAATTAAAGGTTGATAGAGCTAGGTTAAAACATACTAGGGCTGCAAGGACTCAGCACCCAAAAAGGAAGAGTAGAGCAAAATCTTTTAGCATGAGCTTTCTGCAAAAAATGTTAACCTCGCCGTAGAAGTCCCAGCTAGAAGAAACGTCCAAAGGTCCTGGAAGAGCAAAAATCCTACCAACGGACCTACAAAAAAAAAAAAAAATACTAACAGACCATAATAGTTAGATAGCTGTTATGAGAAAACCAAAAATTACCATTAATCCAATCCCCACCAGAAAAATAGCAAACATCATAAATCTTATACTTCACGATATAATCGACAATAGATAACAGGATAAGGTTTCTCACACAGAAATTCGACCAGGAGTGACTAGAATAACGGAACAGAGCCAAATCCTCAAAAATTAAATCAATCAGAGCATTAGAGCAGAGCACCAAGAAAATAGCAAGACCAACATTCCAGATATGACCACAACCCAGGGCCACAACAAAATCCAGATTATCAATATTAAGATTTAAGAAGCTCCAACATAGATAAACAACAGCCTTAAACCCCAATTGCAAGCACAGACAGACCAAATATAAAAACCACCCCGTGTTCAACCTTAAAATGGTTAATGTAAAGAGCCCACAAAATAGTAACTCAAACTCATCCAAAGATCCAAACACCTGAAACAAATGGAAGCAACAATAGAAAAATCCAAAACAGATAGATGCAAAGGCAACATAACAAAAACAAATCAACCATATCGAATATAAGGTAAACCAGCTTTATCCGGTAAAATACTACCCTTCAACATTGGATGTAAATTCTGAATATCAAACTCCTCATAATTATTAAGATAACAACCCTTATTAGCTAACCAATCAGCACACACATTAGCTTCATGATAGATGTGAGAGATAAAATAATTAAGAGAAGAAAGGGAAATCTTAATTTTTCTAATAAGGTAAAAGTTTTGAGGATTACCAGGCACAACATCAGTAAAAATCTGGACAAGAAGCATAGCATCCACTTCAATCCACACAAAATTAATTACTGGCTAGCTAGATGTTAATGGGTAAGGAAACTTAATGGCCTCTAATCCCTTAATAGAACATTGATGCTTCTTCATAATGGGACAGTAGGAATAAACCTCACCATGCGTAGACCCATCCATTAAGTACAAAATAACAGGCATTATTTACTGAATCTTGGGGTTCCGCGGATTTAAAAGACTTGGAACATGAAGCATGTGAAGGGGGATCGAGAAAGATGCTTACCTACGCAGTCAGCTCCCTTCCTGACTTTTGACAAGGACAACGATGTAAAAAGGGGCCAAGAAGCTTCTTTCGACTCTTTCAAAACTATACTTCTTACGATAATCTCAAAGCCGAAAGCAACGATCTTATAAAAAGGGAATGTCATCAGAGGAGGTGAAAAATGTGACTCGTTCAAAACTCTATCACGTGAAGCAAGAAAATTCAAATGAGAAAAACCCCATGAAGCAAGCGAAGTCATGAAGAAGCTGCGGAGAAGACAAAAAATAGATGACATTTATAACACTACTAAAAAGTTAATATTTTCGCAATAATTTATAACAGCAATTCTATAACTGCCACTATAGATAGATATAAACAAATGTAAAAATTGCTGCTAAACTCACTATCAAAAAATTATTATGGCCATAAGATTTTGTAGCAGCGGTTTGCAAACCGCCGACAAAGAAGGCTGCTCATAAATCTATTCTCCTTCGTTCGAGCCCTAGCCGACCCGCAATTTCATCTTCTTAGATCTTCCTTCGATGGTGATCTACGCTAATTCAGCAGTCCCAATGCCGAAACCACCCATCTCTATGCCGAATCCTACCATCCAGATGCTGAATCATCCCATCATGCTGAGGGCATCTCCAACCGAAAAACTCATTTTTCACTTCAAAATGCATTAACTTGTCTCCAAACGAACTCCATTTTCTAACACCAAAAAAAGAATATTCTTAGTATATTCTTTACCATATTTCATTTTATATATTTTTAATCATAAATTTTATTTATTGATTTTTAGAATTAAATCTATTATAATTAAAAAAATATATATTTTTTGCTCCAAAAAATAATTTGGAATATTAATATGTCATAAATAAATAAAAAATTAGTTAATAAATTGAAAATTACATTATAACATATAAGTAGGAATGACAAAAATACAAGGCAAATAAACATTAGACTTAGTATATTGATACCACAAATAATCAATCAACGTATTTCGTAGTGCAATATGGGCATCTTTATTTCTAATTTTTTTTATGGCGAGCGATAAATTCCTGAAACTGGATATTTTCATCAATCACCTTTTGACATCTAGGGGTGGCGCTCCTCATGCAACTTGACCTGGTCTAGTGAGATTACGTTCATCTTCGATAATGATGTTATGCAAAATTATGCATGTATTCATTATATAGGGTCCAAGGGGGCGCTGCCCCCGGAACAAATTTTTGAACAAATTTGAAACGACAAAATGGTTAACCTACATTTTGTTTATGGTTACTCACTGAAAAGTGCAAACTATAGAAAAGCATGGAAGAAATTAACATTTTATCATGAATGTATTTTAAATACATAGACTTGTTAATATCAAAATGTAAGGAAAAAAAAAAGTTTTGCAATGTTGAACTAAAACAAGCATGGAAGAAATTCACATTTTGTCATGAATGTATTTCTCAAGTAGCAGGAAGACGAATTGAACAAGAAAATGAAGAGAACTAAAATCAAACTATCCTCCGGATAAACTTGAAGATCAGCGAAAAATTTACCTCTTTCAGAGTCGGCCTTCCGTCGATCGTTCAGAAATTACAAGAACGTAAAGAACCCTAAAAATCAAAAAAGGAAAGAAGAAAGTTTTTTAGAGCGGTAGATAGTGGCCATTCGACATTGAAGGATTAACTTTATTACTTAAAAGCATGTTACCTGATGCAAAGTTGGGGATTATCGATGTAGCGCATGGATGAACGAGAATTATCAATGTAAAATGAAGAACCTAAAGAACCCTAGAAATAAAAAGAGGAAAGAAGAAATTTTCTTTGATTAGCACATTGGCCATTCGACATTCGAAGGATTGACGCCGGTAATTAAAGCATATTACCTTATGCGGTGGTCGGGATTATGATGTTGTGGCAGCGATCAACAAGAATATAAATTAGTAATGGAAAATGAAGAGACCAAACACTCATAGGGCATAGGGTTTAGGAAAGAGGCAAATAGTTGAATAAGAGAAAGATGAAAGAAGAAGAAGAAGCAGAGTCGCAGACACCATAACTTATCGCATGTCCCGCGCGTCAAATCTTCTTTTTTAGCGTGAAAAAAGATTATGCCCTAATAATTACTTCTTAAGGCACTTAAATAAAAGTTCTTTAATATATATGTCTTTAAAAGTTAATTTTTTTGTAGTGATGGTATACAAAAAATGAAGGTTATACTTGGTTTTTAAGGTAAAAGCGATGATGTGTGTTAAGGCCATATTAAGCTTCCTTTGATGCCCTGGATCCCTAATGCTAGTGAGATGTTCAATATAATAGAAAAAAAGATTAGCAACATTAAATTTTTTATGGGCCATATTGTAGAAAGTTGTAATTGAAAGGAGAGGAGTGATGTAGACACTATCACCAGCTTTGGGGATAATATAGGTACAAAGCACATGTTGGATTATCCTAGCATCCTTGACTAAGGTACTGGACACCCAATCATGGTAGAAGATAAAAGTGTTTCATAAAAGATGATTGGTCGGAGCCCAGTCAAATTCAGGATCTTGAGATAAGATGTGAAGCTTGTTTCTAGTGGTGAACAATTGAAGTAGCTCGTGACAGTCTTGATAAGTGTTTCAAGATAATGTTTGTTGACATAGGATTGGAGTGTAGTGTAAGAAGATCGATTTGATTTGATGGCTTGCAAAAAATTCAAAGAGTGGTTCAAAATTGAAAGGAAAGGCGAGGGTAAGGATGAATGTGAGAGTGGTGTGTGCAAAAAGATCAAGAACATGGTAAATAAGCATATATGAATTGACAATTTGGGATAAGGTGGTCCTGACTATCTTGTAGCACAGGTAGGCAGCTTGGTCAGCTGCCTCAGTGAAATGAGGGTCAATGTTGGCCCTTGAAGAGATTCCAACCGACATTTGGGATCGCTTTCCACCCGCCATAAACAAGAATGTGAAAGCTTGAGGAAGAGGAATGAAGAAATGGAAGATTTGAGGTGAGAAAACCCATTGAAAGTTACTATTTATAAAAAAATGGACCTATCATCCAGGACGATCGCATAATCGTCCAAGATGATCAGGAGAAATTATTGCATCTGGGATGATTTATCAAAAAGGCAGTTATATCATCTAGGATGATCAGACATTATCTGGGATGACTAGACACAGGCAATAGTCCCGAGGAGCCATGCCAGATGACTGTTGAAAAAGAAGATCATCTGGGACGATTAGGTGTTTCATCAAGGATAAACAGGTGGATCATTGAGGATGATCACCATTAATTGGTAGAAATTTGGAAGATCATTCAGGACAATCACATATAATTTAAGTAAACTACGATCAAATCGTTCGGGATGATAATGTATCGTCTATGATGATCTTAAACAAAATAGTCATATCAGTCGTCAGATGGAAGAACAAAAATAAATGTTTTTTTTATCAATGCACGAATATGATAAATTCTCCATGTGATTGAATTAATAATTTTTGTAAGAATTAATGAGTTAACATCATCAAAATCCAAAAAATGGTAGAATAACTGATCCTATTAACTCTAGCTTAGACTTCTCATAGGGCAAATTGTCTTTTTAAAATAAAGATCTAACCCAAAAAAATTAAGTGGATAGGAAAAAGAGATCCGTTCAAAACTTGGTTCCTGAAAAATATCTTATAGATTAATATACCAAAGTAATTAGTCAAAATCATGAATTTCGAACACAAGTTCTTATAAATATTAAGTGACACATGAATTCCTCTAAGACTTTAAGATTTGAAAGAGAAGGAAGCTTACTTTTTGTGGGCTCATTTTATACCTCTTATCGATTGATTGGCGCACTTTGCACATCTTTTGATTTTTGATAAACTTTGTGTATCTTTTATTTTTTTTTTGTAATCATTGCGCATATTTTTATTTTTTTTGGGCTAATTTTATGCCCTTATCATTTTTTGCAAGCTAGATCCCTTTCAAAACTTTTAAACACTCTCAGTTGTGAGAATATCTTCCAGATATTAGAGAAGAAAATCTCACTCTCTAATATAAGGAAGACTAATCCACAAAGTAAAATCAAATTCAAATTATAAATACAACGATAAGATTTAGAAGGCTTGAAAATGATTTAACGACTTTGAACATTATTTATACAAGATAGATTACTATAGCATGATAGAAAAGATCTCAATCACAAAGTCTAGTTATTAATTTGAAATAGACTTTTATTTAGAAAAAAAAATTAAATCACTCAAAGAAGTTAGGAAAGGAAAACAATCAACAGTGTTTCCCGCTTTAACTAATTTAGGGATATCAAATATTGACTACAAATTTTCAAAAACAAAAACATGGCTCAAAATATCATTTCATTAGTGATCAAAGAAAAAAAAGAAAAACAAAAAAAGAAGAAAATTGAAATAACAGAAATGAAACATGAAAAGAATGATAAAAATAAACAAATAAAACTAAAGTTAATATAAAGAAAGAAAAATAACAAACAACAAATCGAAAAATAAAATTTAGAATTCAGAAAGAATCAAGTTCATGCATTTATGTCAAACACATCTAGTCTGGTCATTAAAATGATGATTGTATTGAAGGCTAGTGATTTAGTAAAGATGTCAGCCAGTTGATTCTCAGTTGCCACATGGTGTAACTCAATGTCTCCTTTGGTCACATGGTCTCTAATAAAGTGATGTCTTATGTCAATTTGTTTAGTTCTTGAATGTTTGATAGAATTCTTAGAGATGTAGATTGCACTAGTGTTGTCACAAATGATTGAAATTGTACCTATAGGTATTCCTAATTCAAGAATTTATTTCTTCAACCAAAAGGCTTCGGCCACACAACTCTCTAAGGCAATGTGCTCAACTTCAATAGTGAAAAGTGCAACTGAGTTTTATTTTCTACTAGACTAGGAGATTTAAGACTATTCTATGAATTGGCAAGTCCTAAAAGTCCTCTTTCTATCAATCATACATCCTGTAAAATTAGAATCAAAATATCCAATAATCTTAAAAGTGCTGTGCCTAGGATACCAGATTCCTAAGTTTTGGGTCCCTAAGAGATATCTAAGAATTCTATTAACTAAAGTCAGTTGAGATTCTTTATGATCAACTTAAAATCTAGCACAGAGACAAACACTAAACAATGTATCAGGTTGGCTAGCTGTCAGATAAAGCAGTGATCCAGTCATTCCACTACACTTCTTTTAATCAACAGATTTCCATTTGGGTCCTTATCCAACTGAACACTGGAGGTTATGGGAGTATTTATTATCTTGGCTTTATCCATTTCATATTTCTTCAATATGTTCTTAATATACTTTGATTGATTTACAAAGGTTCCATCATCTAATTTTCTTATGCTAAACTCCAAAAAGTAGGACAACTCTCTTATTATACTAATCTCAAATTCCTTACTTATTATTTTAGAAAAATCATTACATAGCCTTTTTATCAGAAGGTCCAAACAGTATATCATCAACATAGATCTGAACAATGAGTAGCTCATCTCTTACTTTCCTCATAAAAAAGGTGGTGTCTACACTCCCCTTAACAAACTCCCTCTCTAATAAGAATGTGCTAAACCTCTCATACTATGCTCTATGTGTCTATTTTAATCCACATAAGGTTTTTTTTTAATTTGTAAACATGATTTAGAAATTAGAAACTCTCAAAACATAGGGGTTACTCTATAAACACATCCTCTTTTATCACCCCAATTAAAAATGCACTCTTGACGTCCATTTGGAAAAGCTTAAATCCCTTATAACAGACAAAGGCTAGTAGCACTCTAATGACTTCTAATCTAGCTACAAGGGCAAAGGTCTCCTTAAAATCAATCCCTTATATTTGGTTGTATCCTTTAGCCACCAATCTCATCTTATTCCTAATCATCACACCAGAATTATTCATCTTATTCTTAAAGATCCATTTGGTTCTAACTATACTTTGTCCCTTTTTTTCTTTTTATAAGCTCCCAAACATTATTCATAATAAATTGATTTAATTCCTCTTGCATGGCTAAGATCCAAAACTCATTAAATAGAGCATGATTGATGATTGTGGGTTCAATTATAGAGATAAAGGCAGAGTGGTTCACTTCCTTTCTAAGTTCATGGCTAGTTCTAACACTTTTAGAAGGGTCACCTAAGATAAGTTCTTTAGGATGACATGAAGAATATCTCTAATCTCTAGGCAAAATGTGTCTAGATTCTACATTTTCCTTAAGATTTGTATTTTCTACTCATTGGGTAATCTCACCTACTCCTTCAGTGTTTTGTGGCTCTACCCTCTTCTCTAAATTTTCAACTTCTTGGATAATCTCTTCTACTTCTTGTTCATCCTCAACTCTAGACTTCTTAGGATCAGATTTATCAAACACTACAAGAGTAATTTCCTCTACCACCAATGTCCTCATATTAAACCCCCTAAAGGATTTCTTCACTCTTGAATATCCTAAGAAGACTCCCTCATCAATATTTGGGTCAAATTTTCCTAAGGGCGACTTCCCATTATTAAGAATGAAAACCTTATAGCCAAATACATGGAGATGGGAAAGGTTGGGTGTCCTACCCTTAATGATTTCATAGGGTGTCTTATCTAATTTGGCTCTAATATTCACCCTATTCAACACATAATAAGCTGTGTTTATCTCTTTAGCCCAAAAGTATTTTGGAAGTGAATACTTAACAAGCATGGCTCTAGTGGCCTTAACTAAGGTCATGTTCTTCCTTTCAGCTATCCTGTTCTACTGACGGATCCTAGGAGCTGAGAAGTTAAGACTAATCCCTTTATCCTAAAAAAAGTCTCCAAATCTCTCATTTTCAAACTCTCCACCATGGTCACTATGGATGATCAAGATCTCACAACCTAACTTTTTATGAATCCAAGTAAAGAATGATCTAAATTCATCAAAATACTCACTCTTATGTGACAAAAATTTAATCCAAGTGAACCTCAAGTAGTCATCAACATTAAAAAATCCATAGACTTTCCCCCTAAGCTGGCAGTGCTAATGGGTCCAAACAAATCCATGTGAAAGACTTCTAAAGGTCTAGAGGTACTAATATCTTTAATGCAATGAAAAGAGGATTAGACTTACTTCCCTAGTTGGCAGGCATCACATAGGTGATCTTTGGTGAACTTAAACTTGGGGACACCTCTAACAAAGTCTTTTTGGGTCACTCTCTTAAGAGTTTTCATACTAGCATGACATAGCCTTCTATGCCACAACCAAGACTCATCAGCGACAGTTTTTAAACAAAATGAAGCAGCACATTCAATATTATTTAAATTAAGCATGTAAACATTTTTAATCCATTTTTCCTGCAAAATAGTGTTATTATTCAAGCTTTTTTTATGTTATTATTCAAGCTAATAATGCATGTATTTGCCAAAAAATTTATGATGAAACCCTTATCGCATAGCTGACTGATGCTTAGCAAGTTGTGTTTCAGTCCATCTATAAGCAAAACATTTTCAATCAAAAGGTTATTGGAATTTCTGATTATACCTACACCCACCACTTTCCTGGTTGTATTGTCTCCAAGAGTGACATTGCCTCTCGCCCTGGCCTCCAGCAAAACGAATTGGTTGGCATCTCCAGTCATATGTCATGAGCATCCGTTATCCAGGTACCATAAGCTCTCATGAGATCTTTTGTGAGAGCATTCCTATAAAATCATCAAACATCAGATTTAGGAACCTAAACAAGTTTGGGTCCCTTCTTATGAAAAGAAGAATTCAATATATATGTGTTATATTGTGAATCATGCAATTTAAGTCTCCACACCTAATGTGTAGTACGTTGAACAGTACAAGTGTGTGAAATGTATCCAAGCAAGCCACATGAAAAACATCTAACACCATGGAAGGGGTTTACTAATCTATTCGGGTTATAGTTCCTCTTCCTAAGTTTCAAAATTTTTGGCTTTGGATCAGAATTGAAAAATTATTCACGTGTGGGTAGAGTCCTATTTTCCTCAAGTGCTTTTAATTCCGCTTTAAACATCATGTTAGCACTTTCTAAAATAGTATTATCAACTTTCAAATAGTGGTTCCTACTTTAAGTTTCATCAATATATGTTTTAAAATCAGTTTCAAGTGCAGTGTGGGATGCTTTCAATTAATCAAGCTCAATGACCAACTCAAAATACTTTTATTTAACTCATCAAGTAATGACCTGTGATTGCTATCAAGTGTAGAGTGATCTTTAACTAAAATTTCATACTCTTTTTGTAAATTTAAAAATTAAATTTTCATGCTTGTATACAATTTTTTAAGTTTCATATATGATACATGAATTTTCTTAGAAACATCAAGTAGTTGATTGTAGGTTAGTTCACATACCTCTTCTTGGTCAGACTGACCAAGATGACCGTCCACCATCAAACACAGGTTTGTTGTCTCCTCTTCAATTTCAGTCTCAGAGGAGTCAGATGCAGAACTTGCCCAGAATGCCTTTTGGAATCGCTTCTTATCCTTTCTGAACTTGGGTTACTCATCACCATTCTCCTTTCTTGGGTGAGTCTTAAGTGTAGGACCATCTGCTTTAACATGTCTCAGCTTCTTGCATTTCAAATGAATCATATATATAGAATTTTTAAAATTTTTACTACCCTTATATTTATTTTACTTCTGATGGTGCTTTTGCTTCTTCCTTAAAGTAAAAAAGAAGAATGAGAAACATATAATAAGTATAATCACAAATGATTTTACTACTTGTTCTCCAAAATCACAAAGAATTAATTAAGGATATAAAGATAATTAAAATAATGCTGTTGAGGTGGTGAAATAGAAAAAATGGATAATAATCAAAATTATTCTCAATGTCATAATTATAAGCTTAACACAATACAAATTCCATCAAACAATACTGAGATGAAGGTATTTCAAAGATAAATGAAAAGTATAGAGTATACTTTAGTAATAGTTGATCCCAAGTGGCAATGAGCCTTAACAAGTTTGAGTTCATTTGAATAAGATTTTATAGTGTCTACGAACCATTGCAGCATCTCATTTTGGATGCCAAACTTTGAATTCTTATTACATGTTGCTACATAAAGATGCACCTAATTAAACAAAAGAAAATAAGAAAACAAGTTTGACCAAAAGAAAATTGTTGAATCAGTCAACCAAATGGGCAAGTTCTGATTATCACTCATAAAAAATGGCCTATACAAAGATTTTCCAAACAATACAAGATTAGCATTCAAAATATTTCAACTACATGGGATTTTTGGTGGTTAAGAATTTCACTTCTATAAATTTCAGAAATATGGGCCCTCAACGAAATATAATTTCAAACCATCAGGATCACCCTTTATGAACTGTTAACAATTTATTTAATAACTGAAGAAAGCAAGAAAGAAAAAGTTTCATAGCTTTGTTTAGCTTTATGAACTGCCAACACTAAGCAGATGTTGTTTCTTAAATCAGCAAACCCCATAACTTCCACAAAAGTCTACATATTTTGGAACTTTGAGTTCTATTTTGTTCAGGATTCTATCATCCATGAAACCCAATAGTGTATCATGTAGAAAGTTTAATGGTATATTAAAGAATTCCATTACATAAAAAAATAATAGAAGAATTAATTACTGGATGGAATCAGTTAAAGGGCTGTCTGCCTAGCCACAGGCATGGAAGAAGCCATGAGAACTAAATCTCCATTTCCCTACTAAAATAACACTTTCCTCTAGGCATGAAGATTTGATGTAGTTAACATATTAAAACATAATTTCATCCTCTTCCTCAAAGTTTTGCAAAATAACTACAGCCAGAATAACTTCTGTCAGGAAGATCTATAGAAGACTTGTCACTGATGGATTTTCTATATTATTTAATAATGGATTTAAAAGTATATTAGGATATATAATGATGATTTCTTTTATTTGAGAAACATATCAATGTCATAAGAAATGTTTAGAATGAATTTCTAAGCTATGATATTGGATGGATAGCAATGGCAGTCACTACCATATGTATAACTAAAAAAGAAAAATAAAAAATTCCTCTTGCAAGAAAGAACAAATCATACAAACGTAAGAGATGAATAACATTTAGGCTCATCTATAATTAGATGGTGATCTTAACTGAACTTAATAGATATATTAGATGTATTTGTACTTGAGTTATAATCCAAAAAATAGAATAGTTGTGATGTAGGACTTCTTGGAATCTAGAGCTTCTATAAATCCAAACCTTGGTGAGGATGTAGTAGAACCCCAACAAAATAAGCATCATGTTTTTATGTCATTCCCAAGATTTTTGCTACCGTCGGCCATGGATAAAATACCCTTATACCAAAGTGGTGTAGAAAATAAAAGAGAGAATGAAAAAGGAGAAAACAATAAGAAAATTTCTCTGTAAGAAATCTATAGTAGGACTAATTCATCCCCTTTGTTTCTTACAATCACCGCCTAAGTATTCACTCCACTAACACAATGGAAACAACCAACCAACACAAATAAGCAAAAGAAATGAAGTAGGAAAAGAAGAAATACCACCGTGTAAATGATATTAAACATTACTTGCAACCATTCAAATTGATAGAGCAAATTAAAATTTAAACAATTATAACATAATAGTGGAGTGCTTCTTTGAAGCGCTGTAGCTGAAGGTAGATCTCCCCAAGCAACTGGCATGTCATAAGTAGCTGCTTCTGGGGAAGATACTTCGCAAATACCTTGTAATCAATTTGGAGCCACCTCAGACCCTCAACATACTCCCTCCTCCTCTTGGGGTCGCCAATCATGTTTTCCCACCATGCTTCTTCCTCGTTGTTCCCATCCCGAACCACCTCTTTGTACCCCAGCTTCGCTACTCTGATCTACTCTTCTTCTCCTCCCTTTTTTTCCTAGTGGGTTTCGAGGTGGATTAGGCATCAGAATAGTAGGATTCAGGGGTCGCCAATCATGTTTTCCCACCATGCTCCTTCCCTCCAATCGAATGCCATTTTTAATGCCATTTGATCGGGGATGAACAGTGTGACACTAATATTTGCGTCACACTATTCATCCACCATTTTTTTAATTCTAAAATTAATTATTAATTTTAAAGATTGAAGTTTAGAAATTTTTTATTACTAATTAAAATAATAAGTTAGAAATATCTTTTTTTTAAAGAAATTTAAATATTTTTTTCATAATTAATTAAGTTAAGTTACAGCATAAAGATAAAAATCAAGATAAAATTTTCATACATAAAAGTTGTCGAGAAGTACAATACCAAAAAAATTAAAATACAAAAAACATTCGAATAACAAAAAATTAAAATAACAAGTAATGCCAATCTAATAATCTGGAAGATTGATATCGGCTCCACCAATATCACTGAGATATTGTTCAAATGAGTTTGAAGAAGGAGGTTGTTGTTGATGTTGTTGTTGTCCGAACCTCTTTTCTAAAATTTGGGCTTGTTCAGCTTGGAGAAATTCATGAACATCAGGATTTTGTAAAGAACTTAAGTCTTGAAACAATATCTTACTTTCTTCTTTGAGTTCTTTTAAAGCATAGTTCTTAAATTGAAGCTCTAAATGTTGTTGCCTTTGTATGCATTCATGGATGGGTGGTGAATAATTAAGATTTTGAGTGATATCTCATTTTTTGTGGAATTTTGGAGATCTAGATGATAGAATTTGGTAAGCTTTCTCTTGAAAACCTGCAGATCTCAATGAGATGATGGTAATTGACTACTCATATGTAAAAAATAGATATAACATGGTAATTTATGAACAAAATACCAAAACATGATTATGAATGAAATTGAGTTTGCTTTGTCATCAAAATTGGTTAAGATTGGGGTGATTGGAATTTGATTTGGTTAAGATTTGGGTGATTGGAATTTGATGAGATTTGGGAGGATTGATCAGCTGGTCTAGGGATCTTGTATCTTATCATATATTTTAGGGTATGGAAAGCTATAATGAACATAAGATGATAAGATAGGAATATCACTAATGAATAAGAGAGATTTGAATTTCAACTATATATGTTAAGCTATAAGATAGTGTTATAGCATAACATAATACAATGATAATCAAAATTGACTTGAAGGATTTTGAAAAGGAACTGGAGCATTGAATTTGAGAAATTTTCTTCAAACACTAAAATAAGGAATGTTAAATTTTGCTCAACACAAGGTTTACAAAATTGATACGATAAAATCAAATAATTTGTCTTGACCCTTTCAATCCAATGAGTGGCTTAGGGGTAAAATGTCAAAGTCCAATTTGAATTTGAGATTTGAGAATGAACTTGATCTTAATATTTGAATTGAACAAATCTCCTTTAAATTTTAAAACTCAACATATTGTGTTAGACTTAGTCATGCAGTTTTATAAAATTGATATGAAGGTCCTAAGGATTCAATTTGACTCTTTCACTCCACCAATTGCCTTGGGGGCAAAAATTTTAAAATCTGATTCAGGTGGGGATTTCTCACCTCTCTTTTGATATTTCTTTTTTATGTTGGTTGAGCTGACCCAATAAAAAATGGGTAGAGAGACCAACATATGGAAAGGTAGTCAAAACTACCAATATAATAAAATTTATGCAGTTATTAAATATGGAGAGAGAAATTTAGTCCCACGGGGCATGCCACCTTTTGTATGGGTTGGAGTTAAGTTTGAAGAAAAGGTTTTGAAAAGGTTAATTTTCTTTGGGAAAAGTTTAAAATTAAATTTAAACTTTAATTATGAAATTGAATATCCATTTGAAATGATATACCACCTGAAGAGGTAGTATGCGATATCCTGATGGGTTCATATCTAGAATTGTAAATGACATCCTAAATATTATAGCTAAATTTAGGAAAGAACTGCATATAACCCCAAAGGGTCAAAGATATTTCATCTTTTTATTATCATTGTGGAGGATTGAGCATAAGGAGATGTGCCCTGATTTTAAGGTTACTGGTGGAGTTGATCATTCTCAGGAGGTTTCTAATAAATTTGTTACGGATTTGGGAAGGAGGGAGGATAGAAGCTCAAATAATGCTTATGGGAATTCTAAGGAATTGGAGTATGGGCCTTGGAATATAGTGAAGTTTCCACAAACAGAAGGAAGTAGACAAGAATGTTGTTGAATATGGAAATTATGAGAAACAAAGGGGCTCTGTTGCAATCTTTGATTACAAGAATGGAGGGGAAAATAAATCTCCTATTAAGAATTCTAGAAATTATGGGATTCATATGGATATAGGTGGTGGTTCATCTGAGTCAGTGTTACAAAATAATAAATTTGACATTTTGTCAAAATATTCTGATGATCCTGATAACGTGGATGCTGCTGGTAATGTGGAACTTGAAGATGTTTACCAAACTATGCAGAATGTTATGTTAATACTTTACACTTGCCAGGTAAATTAGAGGCGGTTAATGTTACTGGAGTTGTGCTGCTGGTGTCTGAGATAGAGATTAATTCAAATCCTAAAGAGTATCAAGCAACTAAAGTTGGAATTCAAAATGATGGTGTTGCGTCCCATGTGGCAAATAATTCTTTAGTTGAAAATTCTCAGAAGAAGGATTCTGAATATAAGGACAAAGTAGATGAAGTTAAAGTAGGCTCTTTATGTGCCAAATAAAATCTTAGTAAAGAATTGAAGTCCTTTGGCCCTATTGAAGGGTTTAATAGGAAGAGAAAGGGTGAGGGGGGACTAAATGGGTCCCATTCTCCTTTGATTCATTAAATGTCCTCTATGGTGTTTTGGAATTGTAGAGGAGCTAAAAAAACTGAGGCTTCTCTATACCTTAAAGAAATTATCCATGATAACAAAGTTTTCTTTATGGGTTTGATAGAAACTAAACTTTCTTATGCTGATAGGAGGGAGATTAATAGGCTCATTGGTGTGGAGTGGGATTTTTTCAACATCATGCTAGGGGTATGTCGGATGGAATTCCTGTGCTTTCGAAGAGAGATGAAGTTCAGTTTATTATTATGGAAGATTCAACTCAATTTATTTCTGGAGTTATACAAATCCCTAATATGGGTAATTGGAGTGTAACTGCATGTTTGAAGAACTCTATGGGAGAGTCTATAAAGGATTACTTTGACGGATATTCCAATCATTATGGGAGGAAATTTTAATTACATTCTCTCTAAAGAGGACAAAAGAGGTGGGAAGAAGTTTGGATTTTCCAAAGGACCTTAGAAAATGAGAGCCTTTATGGAAAACAATGATTTGCATGATATAGGTGTGTTGGGACCCAAATTTACATGGTGCAATAATGAGGGGACATCCAAAATTTTTGAAAGACTGGATAGGTGTCTGCTAAAGATAAAAGCTTTACATAAAATCCCTTTGGCCATGATTAGGCATCTAGCTATAGTGGGATCTGATCATAGTCTTATAATGCTTAAGTTCAATAATAGTTCTTGTCCACGTCAAAAAATGCTCAGGTTTGAAGACACGTGGAAATCATACACAGCCACTTGGAACATTGTGAATAAATCCTGGAAGAAAGCTAATTTTTGCAATGATGTAGAGATATTACAAATGAAGATGGAAATATCATTAAAAGCACTCTTCTTTTGGAGCAAAAACAAAATTTTTACAGTGTTATAGTGCTAATCTATTCGGGTTTACTAATCTATTCGGGTTATAGTGCCTCTTCCTAAGTTTCAAAATTTTTGGCTTTGGATCAGAATTGAAAAATTATTCACGTGTGGGTAGAGTCCTATTTTCCTCAAGTGCTTTTAATTCCGCTTTAAACATCATGTTAGCACTTTCTAAAATAGTATTATCAACTTTCAAATAGTGGTTCCTACTTTAAGTTTCATCAATATATGTTTTAAAATCAGTTTCAAGTGCAGTGTGGGATGCTTTCAATTAATCAAGCTCAATGACCAACTCAAAATACTTTTTATTTAACTCATCAAGTAATGACCTGTGATTGCTATCAAGTGTAGAGTGATCTTTAACTAAAATTTCATACTCTTTTTGTAAATTTAAAAATTAAATTTTCATGCTTGTATACAATTTTTTAAGTTTCATATATGATACATGAATTTTCTTAGAAACATCAAGTAGTTGATTGTAGGTTAGTTCACATACCTCTTCTTGGTCAGACTGACCAAGATGACCGTCCACCATCAAACACAGGTTTGTTGACTCCTCTTCAATTTCAGTCTCAGAGGAGTCAGATGCAGAACTTGCCCAGAATGCCTTTTGGAATCGCTTCTTATCCTTTCTGAACTTGGGTTACTCATCACCATTCTCCTTTCTTGGGTGAGTCTTAAGTGTAGGACCATCTGCTTTAACATGTCTCAGCTTCTTGCATTTCAAATGAATCATATATATAGAATTTTTAAAATTTTTACTACCCTTATATTTATTTTACTTCTGATGGTGCTTTTGCTTCTTCCTTAAAGTAAAAAAGAAGAATGAGAAACATATAATAAGTATAATCACAAATGATTTTACTACTTGTTCTCCAAAATCACAAAGAATTAATTAAGGATATAAAGATAATTAAAATAATGCTGTTGAGGTGGTGAAATAGAAAAAATGGATAATAATCAAAATTATTCTCAATGTCATAATTACAGGCTTAACACAATACAAATTCCATCAAACAATACTGAGATGAAGGTATTTCAAAGATAAATGAAAAGTATAGAGTATACTTTAGTAATAGTTGATCCCAAGTGGCAATGAGCCTTAACAAGTTTGAGTTCATTTGAATAAGATTTTATAGTGTCTACGAACCATTGCAGCATCTCATTTTGGATGCCAAACTTTGAATTCTTATTACATGTTGCTACATAAAGATGCACCTAATTAAACAAAAGAAAATAAGAAAACAAGTTTGACCAAAAGAAAATTGTTGAATCAGTCAACCAAATGGGCAAGTTCTGATTATCACTCATAAAAAATGGCCTATACAAAGATTTTCCAAACAATACAAGATTAGCATTCAAAATATTTCAACTACATGGGATTTTTGGTGGTTAAGAATTTCACTTCTATAAATTTCAGAAATATGGGCCCTCAACGAAATATAATTTCAAACCATCAGGATCACCCTTTATGAACTGTTAACAATTTATTTAATAACTGAAGAAAGCAAGAAAGAAAAAGTTTCATAGCTTTGTTTAGCTTTATGAACTGCCAACACTAAGCAGATGTTGTTTCTTAAATCAGCAAACCCCATAACTTCCACAAAAGTCTACATATTTTGGAACTTTGATTTCTATTTTGTTCAGGATTCTATCATCCATGAAACCCAATAGTGTATCATGTAGAAAGTTTAATGGTATATTAAAGAATTCCATTACATAAAAAAATAATAGAAGAATTAATTACTGGATGGAATCAGTTAAAGGGCTGTCTGCCTAGCCACAGGCATGGAAGAAGCCATGAGAACTAAATCCCCATTTCCCTACTAAAATAACACTTTCCTCTAGGCATGAAGATTTGATGTAGTTAACATATTAAAACATAATTTCATCCTCTTCCTCAAAGTTTTGCAAAATAACTACAGCCAGAATAACTTCTGTCAGGAAGATCTATAGAAGACTTGTCACTGATGGATTTTCTATATTATTTAATAATGGATTTAAAAGTATATTAGGATATATAATGATGATTTCTTTTATTTGAGAAACATATCAATGTCATAAGAAATGTTTAGAATGAATTTCTAAGCTATGATATTGGATGGATAGCAATGGCAGTCACTACCATATGTATAACTAAAAAAGAAAAATAAAAAATTCCTCTTGCAAGAAAGAACAAATCATACAAACGTAAGAGATGAATAACATTTAGGCTCATCTATAATTAGATGGTGATCTTAACTGAACTTAATAGATATATTAGATGTATTTGTACTTGAGTTATAATCCAAAAAATAGAATAGTTGTGATGTAGGACTTCTTGGAATCTAGAGCTTCTATAAATCCAAACCTTGGTGAGGATGTAGTAGAACCCCAACAAAATAAGCATCATGTTTTCATGTCATTCCCAAGATTTTTGCTACCGTCGGCCATGGATAAAATACCCTTATACCAAAGTGGTGTAGAAAATAAAAGAGAGAATGAAAAAGGAGAAAACAATAAGAAAATTTCTCTGTAAGAAATCTATAGTAGGACTAATTCATCCCCTTTGTTTCTTACAATCACCGCCTAAGTATTCACTCCACTAACACAATGGAAACAACCAACCAACACAAATAAGCAAAAGAAATGAAGTAGGAAAAGAAGAAATACCACCGTGTAAATGATATTAAACATTACTTGCAACCATTCAAATTGATAGAGCAAATTAAAATTTAAACAATTATAACATAATAGTGGAGTGCTTCTTTGAAGCGCTGTAGCTGAAGGTAGACCTCCCCAAGCAACTGGCATGTCATAAGTAGCTGCTTCTGGGGAAGATACTTCGCAAATACCTTGTAATCAATTTGGAGCCACCTCAGACCCTCAACATACTCCCTCCTCCTCTTGGGGTCGCCAATCATGTTTTCCCACCATGCTTCTTCCTCGTTGTTCCCATCCCGAACCACCTCTTTGTACCCCAGCTTCGCTACTCTGATCTACTCTTCTTCTCCTCCCTTTTTTTCCTAGTGGGTTTCGAGGTTGATTAGGCATCAGAATAGTAGGATTCAGGGGTCGCCAATCATGTTTTCCCACCATGCTCCTTCCCTCCAATCGAATGCCATTTTTAATGCCATTTGATCGAGGATGAACAGTGTGACGCTAATATTTGCGTCACACTATTCATCCACCATTTTTTTAATTCTAAAATTAATTATTAATTTTAAAGATTGAAGTTTAGAAATTTTTTATTACTAATTAAAATTATAAGTTAGAAATATCTTTTTTTTAAAGAAATTTAAATATTTTTTTCATAATTAATTAAGTTAAGTTACAGCATAAAGATAAAAATCAAGATAAAATTTTCATACATAAAAGATGTCGAGAAGTACAATACCAAAAAAATTAAAATACAAAAAACATTCGAATAACAAAAAATTAAAATAACAAGTAATGCCAATCTAATAATCTGGAAGATTGATATCGGCTCCACCAATATCACTGAGATATTGTTCAAATGAGTTTGAAGAAGGAGGTTGTTGTTGATGTTGTTGTTGTCCGAACCTCTTTTCTAAAATTTGGGCTTATTCAGCTTGGAGAAATTCATGAACATCAGGATTTTGTAAAGAACTTAAGTCTTGAAACAATATCTTACTTTCTTCTTTGAGTTCTTTTAAAGCATAGTTCTTAAATTGAAGCTCCAAATGCTGTTGCCTTTGTATGCATTCATGGATGGGTGGTGAATAATTAAGATTTTGAGTGATATCTCATTTTTTGTGGAATTTTGGAGATCTAGATGATAGAATTTGGTAAGCTTTCTCTTGGAAACCTGCAGATCTCAATGAGATGATGGTAATTGACTACTCATATGTAAAAAATAGATATAACATGGTAATTTATGAACAAAATACCAAAACATGATTATGAATGAAATTGAGTTTGCTTTGTCATCAAAATTGGTTAAGATTGGGGTGATTGGAATTTGATTTGGTTAAGATTTGGGTGATTGGAATTTGATGAGATTTGGGAGGATTGATCAGCTGGTCTAGGGATCTTGTATCTTATCATATATTTTAGGGTATGGAAAGCTATAATGAACATAAGATGATAAGATAGGAATATCACTAATGAATAAGAGAGATTTGAATTTCAACTATATATGTTAAGCTATAAGATAGTGTTATAGCATAACATAATACAATGATAATCAAAATTGACTTGAAGGATTTTGAAAAGGAACTGGAGCATTGAATTTGAGAAATTTTCTTCAAACACTAAAATAAGGAATGTTAAATTTTGCTCAACACAAGGTTTACAAAATTGATACGATAAAATCAAATAATTTGTCTTGACCCTTTCAATCCAATGAGTGGCTTAGGGGTAAAATGTCAAAGTCCAATTTGAATTTGAGATTTGAGAATGAACTTGATCTTAATATTTGAATTGAACAAATCTCCTTTAAATTTTAAAACTCAACATATTGTGTTAGACTTAGTCATGCAGTTTTATAAAATTGATATGAAGGTCCTAAGGATTCAATTTGACTCTTTCACTCCACCAATTGCCTTGGGGGCAAAAATTTTAAAATCTGATTCAGGTAGGGATTTCTCACCTCTCTTTTGATATTTCTTTTTTATGTTGGTTGAGCTGACCCAATAAAAAATGGGTAGAGAGACCAACATATGGAAAGGTAGTCAAAACTACCAATATAATAAAATTTATGCAGTTATTAAATATGGAGAGAGAAATTTAGTCCCACGGGGCATGCCACCTTTTGTATGGGTTGGAGTTAAGTTTGAAGAAGAGGTTTTGAAAAGGTTAATTTTCTTTGGGAAAAGTTTAAAATTAAATTTAAACTTTAATTATGAAATTGAATATCCATTTGAAATGATATACCACCTGAAGAGGTAGTATGCGATATCCTGATGGGTTCATATCTAGAATTGTAAATGACATCCTAAATATTATAGCTAAATTTAGGAAAGAACTGCATATAACCCCAAAGGGTCAAAGATATTTCATCTTTTTATTATCATTGTGGAGGATTGGGCATAAGGAGATGTGCCCTGATTTTAAGGTTACTGGTGGAGTTGATCATTCTCAGGAGGTTTCTAATAAATTTGTTACGGATTTGGGAAGGAGGGAGGATAGAAGCTCAAATAATGCTTATGGGAATTCTAAGGAATTGGAGTATGGGCCTTGGAATATAGTGAAGTTTCCACAAACAGAAGGAAGTAGACAAGAATGTTGTTGAATATGGAAATTATGAGAAACAAAGGGGCTCTGTTGCAATCTTTGATTACAAGAATGGAGGGGAAAATAAATCTCCTATTAAGAATTCTAGAAATTATGGGATTCATATGGATATAGGTGGTGGTTCATCTGAGTCAGTGTTACAAAATAATAAATTTGACATTTTGTCAAAATATTCTGATGATCCTGATAACGTGGATGCTGCTGGTAATGTGGAACTTGAAGATGTTTACCAAACTATGCAGAATGTTATGTTAATACTTTACACTTGCCAGGTAAATTAGAGGCGGTTAATGTTACTGGAGTTGTGCTGCTGGTGTCTGAGATAGAGATTAATTCAAATCCTAAAGAGTATCAAGCAACTAAAGTTGGAATTCAAAATGATGGTGTTGCGTCCCATGTGGCAAATAATTCTTTAGTTGAAAATTCTCAGAAGAAGGATTCTGAATATAAGGACAAAGTAGATGAAGTTAAAGTAGGCTCTTTATGTGCCAAATAAAATCTTAGTAAAGAATTGAAGTCCTTTGGCCCTATTGAAGGGTTTAATAGGAAGAGAAAGGGTGAGGGGGGACTAAATGGGTCCCATTCTCCTTTGATTCATTAAATGTCCTCTATGGTGTTTTGGAATTGTAGAGGAGCTAAAAAAACTGAGGCTTCTCTATACCTTAAAGAAATTATCCATGATAACAAAGTTTTCTTTATGGGTTTGATAGAAACTAAACTTTCTTATGCTGATAGGAGGGAGATTAATAGGCTCATTGGTGTGGAGTGGGATTTTTTCAACATCATGCTAGGGGTATGTCGGATGGAATTCCTGTGCTTTCGAAGAGAGATGAAGTTCAGTTTATTATTATGGAAGATTCAACTCAATTTATTTCTGGAGTTATACAAATCCCTAATATGGGTAATTGGAGTGTAACTGCATGTTTGAAGAACTCTATGGGAGAGTTTATAAAGGATTACTTTGACGGATATTCCAATCATTATGGGAGGAAATTTTAATTGCATTCTCTCTAAAGAGGACAAAAGAGGTGGGAAGAAGTTTGGATTTTCCAAAGGACCTTAGAAAATGAGAGCCTTTATGGAAAACAATGATTTGCATGATATAGGTGTGTTGGGACCCAAATTTACATTGTGCAATAATGAGGGGACATCCAAAATTTTTGAAAGACTGGATAGGTGTCTGCTAAAGATAAAAGCTTTACATAAAATCCCTTTGGCCATGATTAGGCATCTAGCTAGAGTGGGATCTGATCATAGTCTTATAATGCTTAAGTTCAATAATAGTTCTTGTCCACGTCAAAAAATGCTCAGGTTTGAAGACACGTGGAAATCATACACAGCCACTTGGAACATTGTGAATAAATCCTGGAAGAAAGCTAATTTTTGCAATGATGTAGAGATATTACAAATGAAGATGGAAATATCATTAAAAGCACTCTTCTTTTGGAGCAAAAACAAAATTTTTACAGTGTTATAGTGCTAATCTATTCGGGTTTACTAATCTATTCGGGTTATAGTGCCTCTTCCTAAGTTTCAAAATTTTTGGCTTTGGATCAGAATTGAAAAATTATTCACGTGTGGGTAGAGTCCTATTTTCCTCAAGTGCTTTTAATTCCGCTTTAAACATCATGTTAGCACTTTCTAAAATAGTATTATCAACTTTCAAATAGTGGTTCCTACTTTAAGTTTCATCAATATATGTTTTAAAATCAGTTTCAAGTGCAGTGTGGGATGCTTTCAATTAATCAAGCTCAATGACCAACTCAAAATACTTTTTATTTAACTCATCAAGTAATGACCTGTGATTGCTATCAAGTGTAGAGTGATCTTTAACTAAAATTTCATACTCTTTTTGTAAATTTAAAAATTAAATTTTCATGCTTGTATACAATTTTTTAAGTTTCATATATGATACATGAATTTTCTTAGAAACATCAAGTAGTTGATTGTAGGTTAGTTCACATACCTCTTCTTGGTCAGACTGACCAAGATGACCGTTCACCATCAAACACAGGTTTGTTGACTCCTCTTCAATTTCAGTCTCAGAGGAGTCAGATGCAGAACTTGCCCAGAATGCCTTTTGGAATCGCTTCTTATCCTTTCTGAACTTGGGTTACTCATCACCATTCTCCTTTCTTGGGTGAGTCTTAAGTGTAGGACCATCTGCTTTAACATGTCTCAGCTTCTTGCATTTCAAATGAATCATATATATAGAATTTTTAAAATTTTTACTACCCTTATATTTATTTTACTTCTGATGGTGCTTTTGCTTCTTCCTTAAAGTAAAAAAGAAGAATGAGAAACATATAATAAGTATAATCACAAATGATTTTACTACTTGTTCTCCAAAATCACAAAGAATTAATTAAGGATATAAAGATAATTAAAATAATGCTGTTGAGGTGGTGAAATAGAAAAAATGGATAATAATCAAAATTATTCTCAATGTCATAATTACAGGCTTAACACAATACAAATTCCATCAAACAATACTGAGATGAAGGTATTTCAAAGATAAATGAAAAGTATAGAGTATACTTTAGTAATAGTTGATCCCAAGTGGCAATGAGCCTTAACAAGTTTGAGTTCATTTGAATAAGATTTTATAGTGTCTACGAACCATTGCAGCATCTCATTTTGGATGCCAAACTTTGAATTCTTATTACATGTTGCTACATAAAGATGCACCTAATTAAACAAAAGAAAATAAGAAAACAAGTTTGACCAAAAGAAAATTGTTGAATCAGTCAACCAAATGGGCAAGTTCTGATTATCACTCATAAAAAATGGCCTATACAAAGATTTTCCAAACAATACAAGATTAGCATTCAAAATATTTCAACTACATGGGATTTTTGGTGGTTAAGAATTTCACTTCTATAAATTTCAGAAATATGGGCCCTCAACGAAATATAATTTCAAACCATCAGGATCACCCTTTATGAACTGTTAACAATTTATTTAATAACTGAAGAAAGCAAGAAAGAAAAAGTTTCATAGCTTTGTTTAGCTTTATGAACTGCCAACACTAAGCAGATGTTGTTTCTTAAATCAGCAAACCCCATAACTTCCACAAAAGTCTACATATTTTGGAACTTTGAGTTCTATTTTGTTCAGGATTCTATCATCCATGAAACCCAATAGTGTATCATGTAGAAAGTTTAATGGTATATTAAAGAATTCCATTACATAAAAAAATAATAGAAGAATTAATTACTGGATGGAATCAGTTAAAGGGCTGTCTGCCTAGCCACAGGCATGGAAGAAGCCATGAGAACTAAATCCCCATTTCCCTACTAAAATAACACTTTCCTCTAGGCATGAAGATTTGATGTAGTTAACATATTAAAACATAATTTCATCCTCTTCCTCAAAGTTTTGCAAAATAACTACAGCCAGAATAACTTCTGTCAGGAAGATCTATAGAAACTTGTCACTGATGGATTTTTCTATATTATTTAATAATGGATTTAAAAGTATATTAGGATATATAATGATGATTTCTTTTATTTGAGAAACATATCAATGTCATAAGAAATGTTTAGAATGAATTTCTAAGCTATGATATTGGATGGATAGCAATGGCAGTCACTACCATATGTATAACTAAAAAAGAAAAATAAAAAATTCCTCTTGCAAGAAAGAACAAATCATACAAACGTAAGAGATGAATAACATTTAGGCTCATCTATAAATAGATGATGATCTTAACTGAACTTAATAGATATATTAGATGTATTTGTACTTGAGTTATAATCCAAAAAATAGAATAGTTGTGATGTAGGACTTCTTGGAATCTAGAGCTTCTATAAATCCAAACCTTGGTGAGGATGTAGTAGAACCCCAACAAAATAAGCATCATGTTTTCATGTCATTCCCAAGATTTTTGCTACCGTCGGCCATGGATAAAATACCCTTATACCAAAGTGGTGTAGAAAATAAAAGAGAGAATGAAAAAGGAGAAAACAATAAGAAAATTTCTCTGTAAGAAATCTATAGTAGGACTAATTCATCCCCTTGTTTCTTACAATCACCGCCTAAGTATTCACTCCACAAAACACAATGGAAACAACCACACCACACAAATAAGCAAAAGAAATGAAGTAGGAAAAGAAGAATACCACCGTGTAAATGATATTAAACATTACTTGCAACCATTCAAATTGATAGAGCAAATTAAAATTTAAACAATTATAACATAATAGTGGAGTGCTTCTTTGAAGCGCTGTAGCTGAAGGATAGACCTCCCCAAGCAACTGGCATGTCATAAGTAGCTGCTTCTGGGAAGATACTTCGCAAATACCTTGTAATCAATTTGGAGCCACCTCAGACCCTCAACATACTCCCTCCTCCTCTTGGGGTCGCCAATCATGTTTTCCCACCATGCTCTTCCTCGTTGTTCCCATCCCGAACCACCTCTTTGTACCCCAGCTTCGCTACTCTGATCTACTCTTCTCTCCTCCCTTTTTTTCCTAGTGGGTTTCGAGTGGATTAGGCATCAGAATAGTAGATTCAGGGTCGCCAATCATGTTTCCCACCATGCTCCTTCCCTCCAATCGAATGCCATTTTTAATGCCATTTGATCGGGATGAACAGTGTGACGCTAATATTTGCGTCACACTATTCATCCACCATTTTTTTAATTCTAAAATTAATTATTAATTTTAAAGATTGAAGTTTAGAAATTTTTTATTACTAATAAAATAATAAGTTAGAAATATATCTTTTTTTTAAAGAAATTTAAATATTTTTTTCATAATTAATTAAGTTAAGTTACAGCATAAAGATAAAAATCAAGATAAATTTTCATACATAAAAGATGTGAGAAGTACAATACCAAAAAAATTAAAATACAAAAACACATTCGAATAACAAAAAATTAAAATAACAAGTAATGCCAATCTAATAATCTGGAAGATTGATATCGGCTCCACCAAATCACTGAGATATTGTTCAAATGAGTTTGAAGAAGGAGGTTGTTGTTGATGTTGTTGTTGTCCGAACCTCTTTTCTAAAATTTGGGCTTTTCAGCTTGGAGAAATTCATGAACATCAGGATTTTAAAGAACTTAAGTCTTGAAACAATATCTTACTTTCTTCTTTGAGTTCTTTTAAAGCATAGTTCTTAAATTGAAGCTCCAAATGTGTTGCCTTTGTATGCATTCATGGATGGGTGGAATAATTAAGATTTTGAGTGATATCTCATTTTTTGTGGAATTTTGGAGATCTAGATGATAGAATTTGGAAGCTTTCTCTTGAAAACCTGCAGATCTCAATGAGATGATGGTAATTGACTACTCATATGTAAAAAATAGATATAACATGGTAATTTATGAACAAAATACCAAAACATGATTATGAATGAAATTGAGTTTGCTTTGTCATCAAAATTGGTTAAGATTGGGGTGATTGGAATTTGATTTGGTTAAGATTTGGGTGATTGGAATTTGATGAGATTTGGGAGGATTGATCAGCTGGTCTAGGGATCTTGTATCTTATCAAATATTTTAGGGTATGGAAAGCTATAATGAACAATAAGATGATAAGATAGGAATATCACTAATGAATAAGAGAGATTTGAATTTCAACTATATATGTTAAGCTATAAGATAGTGTATAGCATAACATAATACAAATATAATCAAAATTGACTTGAAGGATTTTGAAAAGGAACTGGAGCATTGAATTTGAGAAATTTTCTTCAAACACTAAAATAAGGAATGTTAAATTTTGCTCAACACAAGGTTTACAAAATTGATACGATAAAATCAATAATTTGTCTTGACCTTTCAATCCAATGAGTGGCTTAGGGGTAAAAGTCAAAGTCCAATTTGAATTTGAGATTTGAGAATGAACTTGATCTTAATATTTGAATTGAACAAATCTCCTTAAATTTTAAAACTCAACATATTGTGTTAGACTTAGTCATGCAGTTTTATAAAATTGATATGAAGGTCCTAAGGATTCAATTTGACTCTTTCACTCCACCATTGCCTGGGGGCAAAAATTTAAAAATCTGATTCAGGTGGGGATTTCTCACCTCTCTTTTGATATTTCTTTTTATGTTGGTTGAGCTGACCCAATAAAAAATGGGTAGAGAGACCAACATATGGAAAGGTAGTCAAAACTACCAATATAATAAAATTTATGCAGTTATTAAATAGGAGAGAGAAATTTAGTCCCACGGGGCATGCCACCTTTGTATGGGTTGGAGTTAAGTTTGAAGAAAGGTTTTGAAAAGGTTAATTTTCTTTGGGAAAAGTTTAAAATTAAATTTAAACTTTAATTATGAAATTGAATATCCATTTGAAATGATATACCACCTGAAGAGGTAGTATGCGATATCCTGATGGTTTCATATCTAGAATTGTAAATGACATCCTAAATATTATAGCTAAATTTAGGAAAGAACTGCATATAACCCAAAGGGTCAAAGATATTTCATCTTTTATATCATTGTGGAGGATTGGGCATAAGAGAATGTGCCCTGATTTTAAGGTTAGTGTGAGTTGATCATTCTCAGGAGGTTTCTAATAAATTTGTTACGGATTTGGGAAGGAGGGAGGATAGAAGCTCAAATAATGCTTATGGGAATTCTAAGGAATGGAGTATGGGCCTTGGAATATAGTGAAGTTTCCACAAACAGAAGGAAGTAGACAAGAATGTTGTTGAATATGGAAATTATGGAAACAAAGGGGCTTTGTTGCAATCTTTGATTACAAGAATGGAGGGGAAAATAAATCTCCTATTAAGAATTCTAGAAATTATGGGATTCATATGGAAATAGGGGTGGTTCATCTGAGTCAGTGTTACAAAATAATAAATTTGACATTTTGTCAAAATATTCTGATGATCCTGATAACGTGGATGCTGCTGGTAATGTGGAACTTGAAGATGTTTACCAAACTATGCAGATGTTATGTTAATACTTTACACTTGCCAGGTAAATTAGAGGCGTTAATGTTACTGGAGTTGTGCTGTTGGTGTCTGAGATAGAGATAAATTCAAATCCTAAAGAGTATCAAGCAACTAAAGTTGGAATTCAAAATGATGGTGTTGCGTCCCATGTGGCAAAATTCTTTAGTTGAAAATTCTCAGAAGAAGGATTCTGAATATAAGGACAAAGTAGATGAAGTTAAAGTAGGCTCTTAATGTGCCAAATAAAATCTTAGTAAAGAATTGAAGTCCTTTGGCCCTATTGAAGGGTTTAATAGGAAGAGAAAGGGTGAGGGGGACTAAATGGGTCCCATTCTCCTTTGATTCATTAAATGTCCTCTATGGTGTTTTGGAATTGTAGAGGAGCTAAAAAAACTGAGGCTTCTCTATACCTTAAAGAAATTATCCATGATAACAAATTTTCTTTTATGGTTTTGATAAAACAAACTTCTTATGCTGATAGGAGGGAGATTAATAGGCTCATTGGTGTGGAGTGGGATTTTTCAACATCATGCTAGGGAATGTCGGATGGAATTCCTGTGCTTTCGAAGAGAGATGAAGTTCAGTTTATTATTATGGAAGATTCAACTCAATTTATTTCTGGAGTTATACAAATCCCTATATGGTAATTGGAGTGTAACTGCATGTTTGAAGAACTCTATGGGGAGTCATAAAGGATTACTTTGACGGATATTCAAATCATTATTGGAGGAAATTTTAATTACATTCTCTCTAAAGAGGACAAAAGAGGTGGGAAGAAGTTTGGATTTTCCAAAGGACCTTAGAAAATGAGAGCCTTTATGGAAAACAATGATTTGCATGATATAGGTGTGTTGGGACCCAAATTAACATGGTGCAATAATGAGGGGACATCCAAAATTTTTGAAAGACTGGATAGGTGTCTGCTAAAGATAAAAGCTTTACATAAAATCCCTTTGGCCATGATTAGGCATCTAGCTAAGTGGGATCTGATCATAGTCTTATAATGCTTAAGTTCAATAATAGTTCTTGTCCACGTCAAAAAATGCTCAGGTTTGAAGACACGTGGAAATCATACACAGCCACTTGGAACATTGTGAATAAATCCTGGAAGAAAGCTAATTTTTGCAATGATGTAAGATATTACAAATGAAGATGGAAATATCATTAAAAGCACTCTTCTTTTGAGCAAAAACAAAATTTTTACAGTGTTATAGTGCTAATCTATTCGGGTTTACTAATCTATTCGGGTTATAGTGCCTCTTCCTAAGTTTCAAAATTTTTGGCTTTGGATCAGAATTGAAAAATTATTCACGTGTGGGTAGAGTCCTATTTCCTCAAGTGCTTTTTAATTCCGCTTTAACATCATGTAGCACTTTCTAAAATAGTATTATCAACTTTCAAATAGTGGTTCCTACTTTAAGTTTCATCAATATGTTTTAAAATCAGTTTCAAGTGCAGTGTGGGATGCTTTCAATTAATCAAGCTCAATGACCAACTCAAAATACTTTTTATTTAACTCATCAAGTAATGACCTGTGATTGCTATCAAGTGTAGAGTGATCTTTAACTAAATTTCATACTCTTTTTGTAATTTAAAAATTAAATTTTCATGCTTGTATACAATTTTTTAAGTTTCATATATGATACATGAATTTTCTTAGAAACATCAAGTAGTGATTGTAGGTTAGTTCACATACCTCTTCTTGGTCAACTGACCAAGATGACCGTCCACCATCAAACACAGTTTGTTGTCTCCTCTTCAATTTCAGTCTCAGAGGAGTCAGATGCAGAACTTGCCCAGAATGCCTTTTGGAATCGCTTCTTATTCCTCTGAACTTGGGTTACTCATCACCATTCTCCTTTCTTGGAGTTCTTAAGTGTAGGACCATCTGCTTAACATGTCTCAGCTTCTTGCATTTCAAATGAATCATATATATAGAATTTTTAAAATTTACTACCCATATATTATTTACTTCTGATGGTGCTTTTGCTTCTTCCTTAAAGTAAAAAAGAAGATGAGAAACATATAATAAGTATAATCACAAATGATTTACTACTTGTTCCCCAAAATCACAAAGAATTAATTAAGGATATAAAGATAATTAAAATAATGCTGTTGAGGTGGTGAAATAGAAAAATGGATAATAATCAAAATTATCTCAATGTCATAATTACAGGCTTAACACAATACAAATTCCATCAAACAATACTGAGATAAAGGTATTTCAAGATAAATGAAAAGTATAGAGTATACTTTAGTAATAGTTGATCCCAAGTGGCAATGAGCCTTAACAAGTTTGAGTTCATTTGAATAAGATTTTATAGTGCTACGAACCATTGCAGCATCTCATTTTGGATGCCAAACTTTGAATTCTTATTACATGTTGCTACATAAAGATGCACCTAATAAACAAAAGAAAATAAGAAAACAAGTTTGACCAAAAGAAAATTGTTGAATCAGTCAACCAAATGGGCAAGTCTGATTATCACTCATAAAAAATGGCCTATACAAAGATTTTCCAAACAATACAAGATTAGCATTCAAAATATTTCAACTACATGGAGATTTTGGTGGTTAAGAATTTCACTTCTATAAATTTCAGAAATATGGGCCCTCAACGAAATATAATTTCAAACCATCAGGATCACCCTTTATGAACTTTTAACAATTTATTTAAATACTGAAGAAAGCAAGAAAGAAAAAGTTTCATAGCTTTGTTTAGCTTTATGAACTGCCAACACTAAGCAGATGTTGTTTCTTAAATCAGCAAACCCCATAACTTCCACAAAAGTCTACATATTTTGGAACTTTGATTCTATTGTTCAGGATTCTATCATCCATGAAACCCAATAGTGTATCAGTAGAAAGTTTAATGGTATATTAAGAATCCATTACATAAAAAAATAATAAGAATTAATTACTGGATGGAATCAGTTAAAGGGCTGTCTGCCTAGCCACAGGCATGGAAGAAGCCATGAGAACTAAATCCCATTTCCCTACTAAAATAACACTTCCTCTAGGCATGAAGATTTGATGTATTTAACATATTAAAACATAATTTCATCCTCTTCCTCAAAGTTTTGCAAAATAACTACAGCCAAAATAACTTCTGTCAGGAAGATCTATAGAAGACTTGTCACTGATGGATTTTTCTATATTATTTAAATAATGATTTAAAAGTATATTAGGATATATAATGATGATTCTTTTATTTGAGAAACATATCAATGTCATAAGAAATGTTTAGAATGAATTTCTAAGCTATGATATTGGATGGATAGCAATGGCAGTCACTACCATATGTATAACTAAAAAAGAAAAATAAAAAATTCCTCTTGCAAGAAAGAACAAATCATACAAAGTAAGAGATGAATAACATTTAGGCTCATCTATAATTAGATGGTGATCTTAACTGAACTTAATAGATAATTAGATGTATTTGTACTTGAGTTATAATCCAAAAAATGAATAGTTGTGATGTAGACTTCTTGGAATCTAGAGCTTCTATAAATCCAAACCTTGGTGAGGATGTAGTAAGAACCCCAACAAAATAAGCATCATGTTTTTATGTCATTCCCAAGATTTTTGCTACCTCGGCCATGGATAAAATACCCTTAATACCAAAGTGGTGTGAAAAAAAAAAAGAGAATGAAAAAGGAGAAAACAATAAGAAAATTTCTCTGTAAGAAATCTATAGAGGACTAATTCATCCCCTTTGTTTCTTACAATCACCGCCTAAGTTTTCACTCCACAACACAATGGAAACAACCAACCAACACAAATAAGCAAAAGAAATGAAGTAGGAAAAGAAGAAATACCACCGTGTAAATGATATTAAACATTACTTGCAACCATTCAAATTGATAAGCAAATTAAATTTAAACAATTATAACATAATTGGAGTGCTTCTTTGAAGCGCTGTAGCTGAAGGTAGACCTCCCCAAGCAACGGCATGTCATAAGTAGCTGCTTCTGGGGAAGATACTTCGCAAATACCTTGTAATCAATTGGGAGCCACCTCAGACCCCAACATACTCCCTCCTCCTCTTGGGGTCGCCAATCATGTTTTCCCACCATGCTTCTTCCTCGTTGTTCCCATCCCGAACCACCTCTTTGTACCCCAGCTTCGCTACTCTGATCTACTCTTCTTCTCCTCCCTTTTTTTCCTAGTGGGTTTCGAGTGGATTAGGCATCAGAATAGTAGGATTCAGGGGTCGCCAATCATGTTTTCCCACCATGCTCCTCCCTCCAATCGAATGCCATTTTAATGCCATTTGATCGGGATGAACAGTGTGACGCTAATATTTGCGTCACACTATTCATCCACCATTTTTTAAATTCTAATTAATATTAATTTAAAGATTGAAGTTTAGAAATTTTTTATTACTAATTAAAAAAAATAAGTTAGAAATATCTTTTTTTAAAGAAATTTAAATATTTTTTTCATAATTAATTAAGTTAAGTTACAGCATAAAGATAAAAATCAATAAATTTTCATACATAAAAGATGTCGAGAAGTCAATACCAAAAAAAATTAAAATACAAAAAACATTCGAATAACAAAAAATTAAAATAACAAGTAATGCCAATCTAATAATCTGGAAGATTGATATCGGCTCCACCAATATCATGAGATATTGTTCAAATGAGTTTGAAGAAGGAGGTTGTTGTTGATGTTGTTGTTGTCCGAACCTCTTTTCTAAAATTTGGCTTGTTTCAGCTTGGAGAATTCATGAACATCAGGATTTTGTAAAGAACTTAAGTCTTGAAACAATATCTTACTTTCTTCTTTGAGTTCTTTTAAAGCATAGTTCTTAAATTGAAGCTCCAAATGTTGTTGCCTTTGTATGCATTCATGGATGGGTGGTGAATAATTAAGATTTTGAGTGATATCTCATTTTTTGGTAATTTTGGAGATCTAGATGATAGAATTTGGTAAGCTTTCTCTTGAAAACCTGCAGATCTCAATGAGATGATGGTAATTGACTACTCATATGTAAAAAATAGATATAACATGGTAATTATGAACAAAATACCAAAACATGATTATGAATGAAATTGAGTTTGCTTTGTCATCAAAATTGGTTAAGATTGGGGTGATTGGAATTTGATTTGGTTAAGATTTGGGTGATTGGAATTTGATGAGATTTGGGAGGATTGATCAGCTGGTCTAGGAATCTTGTATCTTATCATATATTTTAGGGTATGGAAAGCTATAATGAACATAAGATGATAAGTAGGAATATCACTAATGAATAAGAGAGATTTGAATTTCAACTATATATGTTAAGCTATAAGATAGTGTTATAGCATAACATAATACAATGATAATCAAAATTGACTTGAAGGATTTTGAAAAGGAACGGAGCATTGAATTGAGAAATTTTCTTCAAACACTAATAAGGAATGTTAAATTTTGCTCAACACAAGGTTTACAAAATTGATACAATAAAATCAAAAATTGTCTTGACCCTTTCAATCCAATGAGTGGCTTAGGGGTAAAATGTCAAAGTCCAATTTGAATTTGAGATTAGAATGAACTTGATCTTAATATTGGAATTGAACAAATCTCCTTTAAATTTTAAAACTCAACATATGTGTTAGACTTAGTCATGCAGTTTTATAAAATTGATATGAAGGTCCTAAGGATTCAATTTGATCTTTCACTCCACCAATTGCCTTGGGGGCAAAAATTTAAAATCTGATTCAGGTAGGGATTTCTCACCTCTCTTTTGATATTTCTTTTTTATGTTGGTTGAGCTGACCCAATAAAAAATGGTAAGAGACCAACATATGGAAAGGTAGTCAAAACTACAAATATAATAAAATTTATGCAGTTATTAAATATGGAGAGAGAAATTTAGTCCCACGGGGCATGCCACCTTTTGATGGGTTGGAGTTAAGTTTGAAGAAGAGGTTTTGAAAAGGTTAATTTTCTTTGGAAAAGTTTAAAATTAAATTTAAACTTTAATTATGAAATTGAATATCCATTTGAAATGATATACCACCTGAAGAGGTAGTATGCGATATCCTGATGGGTTCATATCTAGAATTGTAAATGACATCCTAAATATTATAGCTAAATTTAGGAAAGAACTGCATATAACCCCAAAGGGTCAAAGATATTTCATCTTTTATTATCATTGTGGAGGATTGGGCATAAGAGATGTGCCCTGATTTTAAGGTTACTGGTGGGTTGATCATTCTCAGGAGGTTTCTAATAAATTTGTTACGGATTTGGGAAGGAGGGAGGATAGAAGCTCAAATAATGCTTATGGGAATTCTAAGGAATTGGAGTATGGCCTTGGAATATAGTGAAGTTTCCACAAACAGAAGGAAGTAGAAAAGAATGTTGTTGAATATGGAAATTATGAGAAACAAAGGGGCTTTGTTGCAATCTTTGATTACAAGAATGGAGGGGAAAATAAATCTCCTATTAAGAATTCTAGAAATTGATTAGGGATTCATAGGAATAGTGGTGGTTCATCTGAGTCAGTGTTACAAAATAATAAATTTGACATTTTGTCAAAATATCTTGATGATCCTGATAACGTGGATGCTGCTGTAATGTGGAACTTGAAGATGTTTACCAAACTATGCAGAATGTTAGTTAATACTTTACACTTGCCAGGTAAATTAGAGGCGGTTAATGTTACTGGAGTTGTGCTGCTGGTGTCTAGAGAGAGATTAATTCAAATCCTAAAGAGTATCAAGCAACTAAATTTGGAATTCAAAATGATGGTGTTGCGTCCCATGTGGAAATAATTCTTTAGTTGAAAATTCTCAGAAGAAGGATTCTGAATATAAGGACAAAGTAGATGAAGTTAAAGTAGGCTCTTTATGTGCCAAATAAATCTTAGTAAAGAATTGAAGTCCTTTGGCCCTATTGAAGGGTTTAATAGGAAGAGAAAGGGTGAGGGGGACTAAAGGGTCCCATTCTCCTTTGATTCATTAAATGTCCTCTATGGTGTTTTTGAATTGTAGAGGAGCTAAAAAAACTGAGGCTTCTCTATACCTTAAAGAAATTATCCATGATAACAAAGTTTTCTTTATGGGTTTGATAGAAACTAAATTTTCTTATGCTGAAAGGAGGGAGATTAATAGGCTCATTGGTGTGGAGTGGGATTTTTTCAACATCATGCTAGGGTATGTCGGATGGAATTCCTGTGCTTTCGAAGAGAGATGAAGTTCAGTTTATTATTAGGAGATTCAACTCAATTTATTTCTGGAGTTATACAAATCCCTAATATGGGTAATTGGAGTGTAACTGCATGTTTGAAGAACTCTATGGGAGAGTCTATAAAGGATTACTTTGACGGATATCCAATCATTATGGAGGAAATTTTAATTCATTCTCTCTAAAGAGGACAAAAGAGGTGGGAAGAAGTTTGGATTTTCCAAAGGACCTTAGAAATGAGAGCCTTTATGGAAAACAATGATTTGCATGATATAGGTGTGTTGGGACCCAAATTTACATGGTGCAATAATGAGGGACATCCAAAATTTGAAAGACTGGATAGGTGTCTGCTAAAGATAAGCTTTACATAAAATCCTTTGGCCATGATTAGGCATCTAGCTAGAGTGGGATCTGATCATAGTCTTATAATGCTTAAGTTCATAATAGTTCTTGTCCACGTCAAAAAATGCTCAGGTTTGAAGACACGTGGAAATCATACACAGCCACTGGAACATTTGTGAATAAATCCTGGAAGAAAGCTAATTTTTGCAATGATGTAGAGATATTACAAATGAAGATGGAAATATCATTAAAAGCACTCTTCTTGGAGCAAAAACAAGCTGAAGGATTTGTTTTCTCTCGAGAGGATTTAAAAATAAATTTTTGATCTATATATTGAAAGAAAGCACTAATTTTGGCCTTACCATGAATAATTGGTTATGCTCTGAGATATGTGAAAGAATTGAATAGTACTTTGGCTCAGCTTTCAACTTGGTGGAATCAAAGAGCAAAGGTTAAATTGGTTGGAGGAAGGTGACACCTACTCTAGATTTTTCCATGATTATACTTCAGCAAAAAGGAATGGAAATTGGATTAAGTAAGTCAAAATTGACTATGATGTTTGTAGAAGATCAAGATCAGATTGATAAGGTGTTTATCAACTTCTTTAAGAAGAAGTGGAAAGATGAGAAATGCAAACTGAAGGACTGGCCAGAGCAGAATGAAGAACAGGGAATTGATCATGATAGATGAGAATTGTTGGATGCTAAATTTAGCAAAGAAAATTTGCTTCCGCTGTCCATTAGTTGGGTAATAAAAAATCCCTGGGGCAGATGGTATTACAACTTGTTTTCTCAAATTCTTTTGGACTATTATTAAGGAAGATACTTGGAGAGTCATAGATTTTATTCTTAGAATTGTATAATGCATGATAAATGGAAAAATACTATTATTGTATTAGTGCTGAAATTTCTAATCCAATTATCCTTCGAACTTGACCTGTAAGTCTTTGTCAAATAATCTATAAGGTAGCAGCTCAAATGATCCTAAATATATTGAAAGGGTGTCTTCCAAATTTATAACTGAAAAACAAGCTTCTTATATACCAAGTAGATCTGTATCTGACCATTATCTTTTGGCTCAAGAATTGTTTCCCAAGTTTAGATATTCTAACTGAAAGAAGGGACTTATGGAGGTTAAGCTAGATATGGAGCAAGCGTATGATAGTAGGGATGGCCAAACATTGGCTAAAGATCTTAATTGGAATGGATTTGCTTACAAATTCCTTAATCTTATTATGGTTTGTGTGCAAGAGGTTTAGTTTTTTATTCTTATTAATATTAGATTGTCTAATTGGATTAAGGCTGAGAGTGGATTTAGACAAGGATGTCCCTTATCTCCTTATCTTTTTATTAGATTCCAATTATTGTCTAATGCTATCATCAAGGAGGTGTGGAATTAGGGATTAAAATTTCTCCTTATGTAGAAACAATATCCCATATGCTATATACCGATGATGTGCTTAATTTTTCTATGCTTCAGTTAAGTTCGCTAAACTTATTATGCAAATTGTGATGGAGTTCTGTGGGTGGATGAGGCAGAGTAAACAAAAAAAATCTCATATTTTATTTGTAATTCTAATAAGATGGGAAAGAAGAAAAAGATTTCCAATGTCTTGGGATCAAAATGTGAAGGAATGAATTACTTGCGACAAGATGGTTTGAGAAGGCTAGTTACTTCTAATTTTCAGAATATTATGACCATGAATTGAAAGTCTAAATAATTGGGGAATAGATGTTTATCCTTGGCTAGGATAATTTTTCTTATAAAGACTTCATTATTTATCTCTTCCTATTTTCTTAACTACCCATTCTATAGTGCCTAAGCGGTGTGCTTTATGATTTAGAAAGCTGTGCAGGAACTTCATTTGGCATAAGGACAAAGGGAGACAAGGTCTTCATTAGTGTCTTGGAGGAATTTTGTAAACTAAGATGTTAGGTGGCTTGGGAATTCTCTCTACGGTGGATAAATCTGGTCCTTTAAGAGCTATTAGATTGGAGATATATTAAAATCCTGATATTGTTGGCCATAATATTAGTTCCAAGTATGGTTAGAATGTGTGGGATGCTGGATTGAGAAGGGGTTCATCTTCCACTTGGAAGATTCTGATGGTTGGTGCTAAACATCTCATGCAATCTTAAATGGAAGGTAGCTATGATAGCAAAATACACATCATGAAAGACGTCTGGATTTTGGACAGAGACTTAGTAAATAGCCAGCAATTGCTGATTTTTTCATACGTTCACAGAAAAAAAACACCAAGAATTCATTGATCATATGGAACGTGAAAGATGCCAGAACTTTGGGAAGTTTTTTAAAACAATTTGATTGATTTAATTTTGCATGTTCCAATTTTCTCAAGTTGCAGAGGATTAGATAGAGCTAAGGTAACAACATTCTAGAATATCAATTACAGCTTAACATCTGGATTCATTATAAAGAGGTGAACCCAAATTTATTTGGGTTTCCAAGTCTAACATTTGATTATTTGCAGATACGCTCTCATACAAGCCTCATGAAAGCATTTGATACCTAGACACGGATGTTCAAAATAATGACTGGAGATACAACTCAATTCAAATTTCTATAGGAAGATATGGAGGCAAAGTGACATTGGGAGATAATACCATTAGGAAGTGTTAGGTATTGGTATGATTGGCAGCAAGAATAATTTTTTTATTATAAATATTTTATTGTTTGATGGCTTAAAACATAACTTGCTAAATATAGTAAAACTTTGTGATAAGGGTTTTAACATAAAAATACCTTTAAAAGCATTATAAGCCAAAATGAATTGATATCTTACATGAAAATAGGATAAATAATGTTTACATGCTTCATTTAAATTATGTTAAATCTTTTTAATATTTTTTATCTCAAAATTATCAAAGATGAATCTTGGTTATTGTGCATAGAAGAAGTTTTTCATGCAAGCATTAAAAGTCTTAGGAAGATTACCTATAAAGAATTGTTAGAGGTATACCCAAATAGAATTCACTAAGGATCACTTATGTGATGCATGTCAATTAGGAAAATAAGTCAAGTGCTCCTTTCATTCAATCTGATCTTATAACTAGCAATCCCTTAGAAGTCCTTCACATGGATCTTTTGGACCTATTAGCATTGTAATTCTAGGAGGGAAAGTTTATGGGCATGTAATTGTCGATGATTTTTTGGTTCACTTGGATAGATTCTTATCTTATAAGAGTGGTCATTTAAAGAGTTTAGAAAAATTTTACTTAGTTCCAGAGGAAGTTAGGTTGTGAAATTTTTACAATTCATAGTTATATGGTGTAGAGTTTGAAAATAAAAATTTTGAAGTTTTCTGTAAGGAGTTGGAATAATCATAACTTTTAGCCCCTAGAACACCTAAACAGATTGAGGTTTTTGAAAGAAAGACAAAAAATTAGATGAGAAGCTACTAGAGCCATATTGGGTGAATATTACAACCTATATATTTTTGCTAATTGATTAATATAGTTTGTTATGTTCTGTATATGATGAATATTAGATCTGAATGAACAAGACTCCTTATAAACTTCTTAAAGGAAGGACACCAAAACTCCACATCATATGTCTTTAGATGTAAGGTATTCAATTATTATAATAGTAAAATTCCTTTAAGAAAATTTGATCCTAAATCTAATGAAGAAATCTTTCATAGATATTCAAAGCAATTGGCAAATCCTATAGAGTTTTTTAACAAAAAGATTTTGGTATTTAAGAGATCACACAGAGTAGTTTTTGATGCATTGCCTAGAGAAAGGAAATATTCTAAAAGTCTTCCTAAGATTGATTTTAGGAGACCAAGTGAAGGGGTTAGAACTAGCATGACTTAGCAATGAAGTGAATCTTTCAGCTTTTATTTTAATGATTGAACCCACTAAATAAATCAAGCACTTTCGATGAATTTTGGATTTTAGCATGTAAGAAGATAAATCAATTTGTTATAAATAATGTTTGGGTGTAGATTGAAGGCTTGAAAATCAAATTGTTGTTGGAACTAAGTGGGTTTTTAAAAAATAAGATAAGATTTAGGTGTAGGGATTAGAAATAAAATAAGATTGATGACCAAGAGGTATAATCGCATAGAAGGAATTAGTTTGAGGAGACTTTGGCTCTGTAGCGACTTGAAGCAAAAAGGATACTTCTAGCTTTTACTTATTTTTAAGATAAAATTATTTCTAATGGATGTTAAAAGTACTTTTCTTAATGGGGTGATAAAACAGGATGTTTATGTTGAGCAACCTCCAGTTTTGAAAATCACAGATTCCTAATCATTGTTTTAAATTGAAGAAAATACTATATGAACTAAGATAGACACCTAGGCTTAGTTGAAAGGTTAAGCATTTCCTACCATAAAAATCTTTTGCAAAGGAAGTGTGGGCACAACTCTCTCATAAAATATGGTAAAAGTTGACATCTTGTTATTCAAATTTATATTTATGATATCTTGTTTGGATCCACTGATAAAAATCTTTGTGATGACTTTTAAATAATAAGAGTAAGGAATTTAAAATGAGTTTGACTGGAGACTTGAGTTACTTTCTTGATTTTAGCATAATAATAGATAGAGAATGATACCTTTCTTAGTCAGTCAAAATATATCAAGGATATCCTTAAGAAATATAAATGGATAATGCTAAACAAATAAATACTCCCATAGTTCCTCAGCAGTTAAATAAGGATTTTAAAGGAAAATCTATCGATCGAAAGAAATTTTAAGGATTATTGGATCATTCTTTATTTAACTACAAGCAAAATTGAGATCATATTTAGTATTTATCTGTATGCTAGATTTCATGTTGATAAAAAAAATCTCACACAGACTGCTGTTAAAAGAATTCTAAGATATCTTTTTAGGAATTCAAATATTTAGGGGGTTGGTATCCCAGACATTGCTCTCTTTTAAAATCATTGGATGTTCTACTCAAATTTTGCATGGTGTAGGTTTGATAGAACGAATATTTATGGAACTTATCAATTCGTAGGAAACCATTTAGTTTCCAGGTCTAGCATAAAATAGAATTCAATAGCCCTTTTTACTATTTAATATAATACAAGCCTTAGTAGTTTGTGGCATATGTTTTATGGTTAGAATAATAACTTATGGATTTAAAATAATATATTTCAATTAGTACTATTTCAATTTCTGTAATA
>CM039727.1:35462791-35507346 GCA_022539455.1 Dendrobium nobile
GCTGACACTCTTGTAAAATATTCTGCGCGCGAGTGTGAGAGCGTGATAAAATATCCCAAGCAACTATATATTAGAATAAACATACTCAAGCTCTTATTTATGTGGAGGTTAAGCAGCTGAAGCACCTGTAGCAATTATATATAATTTATTTATTTTTAGCCCCCTTTTTAGCACTATATAAGCATGGCCACCTACAGAAAATATTATATGTATAAAAATCACTCGAAGTAATCTATCATCCATCATATCATAAAGAAAATACAGTAATTAAAATCATTATCACATCAATCATCACAGAAAGCAAAAATAACTAGCACATATGCCACATGCAAATCGCCACATTATAGAAATATGAAATAAAATAATGGCCTAACCTAAAGATAGAAGTTGTGTCCTAAATAGTAGTTCTATGTGTGTGTAGTAGGCTATTTGGTCTTGGATATATCCTATGTTGGATAATTAGTACATGTTATTTATGATTTGATTTGTTAAAGGCCAAAGGGAAATTTTCACTAAAGTTTAAATATTAGTGTCTTGTGGTCAATTTTAATTTGTTTAGTTGGTTTACCAATTTTAATGTATAGAATAACATTCTCTAAAATATAAGTTGAATTAGTGAATTTTGGAATGCTTGGGGTTATCCCTATCCGCTAGATCAAAGGGACCAAGTTGACCTGGTATTTTAGGCTATTTCTGGGGAAGTTCGAGAAGTTTATGCAGAGCATAATGATTTAGAAATGTGAAGTCGAATGCATTTTACTTTATTCAATTTGGATTTTTCTGGAATTAGTTATAATTTTTCAAGGTTTAGGTATTTGATGAATTATTAAAATTTCTTTTTAAGGGTATTTTGGGGATTTTTATTTAAATGAAGTCTAAACCTCTTAGAATCACATCAAAAGGTTAGGAATGACCTAAGAAAATGTTTCCTAGTGTTTGGAAAATTTTAGAATTTTCAATGATTTTTAATTAATTAATTTAATTAAAGAGTGATTTTTAATCAAAATTAAATTACTATTTGAATTAAGATCCAAATAAAGGGATTTTAATTTTTATAAATTAAGAATTATATTCTAAAGGGTTTAATATATTATTTGTAATTTTTAGATTTAATTAGATTTATTAAAATTTTCTAAAATTTTGGGGTTTAATTAAAGGGTTAAATTAAGGTTAATTAATTAAGTGACTTAAAAGGTCATAAAAATTTCTAGAAAATTCTTGGTGGTTTAAAATATCAATAAATTTAAGTGGTTTAAGTTTCATGTCATTTAGAGGTGTATCATAGTCTCCAAAATTTCTCTAAGTTCTCTAGACGGGTCCGTAATTATTATCCTTAAGATGACACTAGGTTAAATGGGTTCAAATTAGGTGTCATGACTAACCCTTTGGTAACATAGGTAAATGCAACATACAATTACAAGCCATGTCCTTAGAACTAAGAGAAACCTAGGCTAAGTTCTAGTGCATCCTAAATATGAAAAGATTAAGCAAAATTTAACACGATTAATGATTTGATTAGTGAATAATTAAAGCACAACTATTCACTAATTATTTTCCATGAATTCTATTCACATGCTCAACATATGTTTTAGATTTCAAGGGATCTATATAATTTAAAGATATAATATATATATATATATATATATATATATATATATATATATATATATATATATATATATATATAATATATATATATAAATATAATATATATAAATACAAAATATTTATAAACATCATCAAGATAATTTAAAATATTTGATGTAATATTTAATTAAATATTAAATAATAAAGATTAATTAAGATAAATTAAGTTTTTAATTTCTAAAATTAATTTTAAATCAAAATACCTAATGTTTTGAAACTTTTAAGGTATTATTTATTTTTTTTATTTAGTTTGAATTTCTTATGAATTCTTAAGTTTTAAGGTAAATAAATGTATTTAAAATAATTTTAAATAAATTAATATTTTAAATTATCTTAAATTAAATCTAAAAAATGTTTTTGAAATTTTAAAATATTTAAAATAATTTTCTTTAATATTTTAAAAAATATTTAAATTTAATTTACTTAAGTATTAAATAAATATTAAAAGGTTTAATTAATTAAGAATTATTTAAATATAAATATATCTTAAAACTAATTTAATTTCACAAATTAATATATTATCTAAAAATAATTATTCAATTATTAAAATTTTTTAAAATGCGAAACTTTTAAAATTTTGAATTAAACCAAAAAAATTATAATTAATTAATAAATTACTTAAATATTTAAATAAAGCAAATTATTCAAACCAAATCAAGTATTTTTAACGTAAGTTTTAATTTTAAAAATACTAAAAATATGCTCAATAATTTGATTAAAACTTTTAAATAAATTTTAGATTTTTTTTGAAAATATTTATGTTAATATTTAACCAAATATAATTAAATACCTAAAAATAAAGTTTTTGAAGTAATTTAAAATATTTGATTTATTTTAAATTAATTTTAATTTTAAATTAAAGGTCTTAAAATTATAAAAATTTTAATATATTATGCCTTTTTTTAGATTAAAAAATAATTTTTTAAATTTTTTTTTAAAAAAATACTTAAAGAAAATTATAAAAAACACAATATTTTATTTTTAAATACTCTTTATTTTTAAGTTTTAGTATTAGGCGGTAGAGGGGGACGCGTGGTAAAGTCTGATTAATTGATTTAAACCACGGAGCAATCATTGTTAGTGGCACATTATTTGGCATCTAATTGGGCCACTGACAATCATTTCCCAATGAACAAACCGCAGATGCGGTTCACTTAACCATGTCAGCAGAGGAGCGGGATTATCTATTCTTGCATGGTTCTGAATCAACGGTGGAGATCACATCGGAATGGAGAATTAAACACAAGGTCGGATCTGTAGTCGAATGAAAATACAAAAAGGCTAAATCCATATTGTTGATCCTAAGATCAACAGTTTGAATCTTACGTAATGCAAGGGCTACATAAAAAGAACAATATAATAGTTTTTAAGGCTCGTTCGTGCTTATTTTTGATCAAGTGAAATTTTAAACAGAGATTCCATACATAAAGAGTATTCATAGGCGACAGATTTTGCGGTCTAAAATTAGCTTAATGAAAAATTATATTATCCTAAATGTTCTAAACTAGGGTTAGGTTTTTACCTCAATCCAACCAGTAGATTAGGGAGGTCTTTAGTTCTAAGAGCTTGTAGACTATCCACACTTATTTTCTCTTCAGAAGTTGTGGTCTGAAAAGCTGTGGATCGAGTTGTATAACCACTAAAAACAAATTAAAGGCCTAGTTAGTTTTTCGCCGGAATGTCATTCATGCAATAGGCGGTGGTTACGAAACTGTGGATGATCCATCTAATGGAGAGAAGTAGAGGGAGACAAAGGGATTGCTCACGATAAATGAGGCTATAGCCTTTGCTTGGGGAGAGAGGAGGCTTATAAGGCAAGATAATTCAAGGTCCAAAAGAAACGTCCCCTCCTTTAAATTGAGCATTATACTCATATATATAATAAGCCCAAAAAAACCCTAGGATGGGAAGTCCAACGATGCCTGCTAGGTTATTTTAATTAAAGGATAGATCTAACACTCTCTTCAGACAGGACATGTATTGGGTCAAGGGATGCTTGATGGGGTGATTTAAATTCTCTTATGGTTTAATTATTTGACATATATAGGTCAATTTTGATCAAATCAATAATGAGTTGATCAAATTAATATTATGAGGGTTACCAAGTAAAATTATTGACCACAGGACACATAATGGGTTAGTTAAAGAAAGCCATAGATTAATAATTAGAAATTTGGGAGCTTAAAGAGGGGATTAAAATTTGATCTAAATAAAAAAAGGTGATTTTGTATACTACCTAGGTTCAACTTAGTTGACTGGTTAATTCCCAAACCTCAAACAAACCAGGTGAAACACCCCCCCTCCCCCCGGTGACTGGCCCCCCCCCCACCACAACCCAGGACCCACCCCCCGCCCCACCCCCCCCCCCTACCACACCCACCCCTCCCCCCCCCCCCCCAACTCACCCCCCCACCCCCCCCCCCACCCCCCACCCACTCTCCTACTACCCAACCCCCCAACCACACCCCCCCCCCCCCCCCGCCCCCCCCCCCCCCCCCCCCCCCCCCCCCCCCCCCCCCCCCCCCCCCCCCCACCACCCCCCCCCCCACCCGGGTCCTAGCTCGAACAAAAATTTTTAGTTTGCACTCATTTAAATCCAATTGAAGGAGTCCTAGGGACTCATTCTTGCGTTTGGCCAATTGATGACCAAGAGTCAACTAAACAAGTCAATAAAAAAAAAAAAAAAAAAAAAAAAAAAAAAAAAAAAAAAAAAAAACAAAAACCAAAAAAAAAATAACAAAAAAAAACAAGTCAACCACAAAACACAAAACAAAAGACAAAAAAAAAACCCCTCTTGACACCTAATCTAGAGTGAGAAGCAAATTGTGGATGTCCAACAAGGATGGAGGGATAAGTAGATTCGATAATTAGCAATATTAGCACCTCCCTGATTAGCCATAATAAATAATACTAAAAAAGTGTAATTAATTGATCTAAAAAAATATATGCAAAAAACGAGCACTCATAATATGATTCATGCGGGTGTGCACTATCATAACACACTGCATTCAATTCTCTAAAATTAAGCACATTATTAAAACAACAATCATCAATCCCACAACCTCTTATTTCAGAAATTTTTTTTTTTTTAAAATATAAAAAAAATAAAAAAAACATCTTTAAAAAAAAAGTACTAAGAAAACTATTATATCCCAAATGAAGCATAATAATCCATTTTTTTTTTTTTTTTTTTTTTTTTTTTTTTTTTTTTTTTTTTTTTTTTTTTTTTTTTTTTATTTTTTTTTTTTTTTTTTTTTTTTTTTTTTTTTTTTTTTTTTTATTTTTTTTTTTTTTTTTTTATTTTATTTTTTTTTTTATTTAATTTAAAAAAAAATTATAATAATTTTATTATTTAATATATCGGTCAGAGGACCTCAGATTGAGTAGATTAACCATGTAAAGGTGTCGTGTTAAAGACTCATTATTACCCCGACACCCTCTGTGAACACCCCCTTCGTATTTCATATTCCATTATAATTCGTTCAATATAACCCTTTTATACAATATATACATTATATCTCCATTTTATTCTACAAAAGTAGGGTAAGCCCCCCCATACATAAATTTATTATGTTTACCTAAGGCTAATTAAAATGCTATTTTTTTAATGGAACTTCAAGGTTTCCCTTCAAATGTAATTTTACTATTTTTATAACAATATTAAGTCTAATTATATATATATATATATATAATATATATATAATATATATATATCTATATAAATATAATATATATAATATATAAATAATGTATGAAATAACATATAACATATTGTCAACAAGTTTAAGAAAAGTACTCAAACTTTTCGTTACAATGATTATTGTTACAATTACTTTTGGCGATAAACTTTTTTCTTTGGTCTTTTTTGTAATACTAAGTAAAATAAATAAACATAAATTAAAATTGATTAATAAATTTTTATTCATGTGCACTTGGCGCACATGCAATAATTAATGCACTTGAAAAAAGCTAAAAGCGGATTTCATAGCTTCTCAATAAAGTTATGTGTATTAATGTTTTTATGATTTTTTTAACTATAATGGATCTTGAATGGTATTGGCATGCATACTAATTATTGCAGGCTATAATATACGCGGCAATAGAGTTAGAATACTATATCTTAGCGTTGCAAAAATATCTAGCTCACACACAGAGAACATAAGATTTTTACATGGAAAGCCCTGGAAAAAGGGAAAAACCACAAGGCCCGGCCTAGTTGAAAACGATTACACTAGAACTAGAATTGGTTACAATGGGCTGACTACAACTGTATGACAGAAGTTTGGGTGTCAGGTGATGGTCCGGCAGAATTTTGGGCTTCAGGTGGTGGTCTGGCAGAACTCCGGGCCATAGGTGGTCGTCTGGCAGAACTCCAGGCATCAGGTGGAGGTATGGTAGAGCTTCAAGCATCTAGTGGTAGTCTGGCAGAACACAGGCCATTAAGTGGTGGTCTAGCATAGCATAAGATATTAGGTTGTGGTTCGGTGGAGCATAGGGTGTCTGGTGGTGGCCTGGCGGAGCACAGTGCTTCAGGTGGTGGTCCGGCGGAGCACAGGGCATCAGGTGGTTGTCCGACGGAGCACAGGGCGTTAGGTGGTGGTTCAGCAGAGCACAACGCATCAACTGGTGGTCCGGTGGTGGTTTGGTAGAACTCCATCGGTGGTTCAGCAGAACTCTGGCGATGGTCGAGGAGGCAAGGAGGCAAGAACGATCTCTGATCTCTCTCTTGATTCCTTAGGCTTAGGGGCCCTTTTCCAATAGGAGAGGAGGCTCTATTTATAGATTTTTGGGAGTGTCATGGCCGTAAATAGGTGGAGGATCAAGGGTAAATGGGGAGTGTTTGGATGGATGGCCAATGTTGAATCCCTTGATCATGAACAATTTGATGGACATTTGAATGTCTTAGTGATGTCAGAATTCAGTGATCTTTGGCTAATTAGATTCGTTTTGTCGAGCCACTCGATTTGACTATAAGCATGTTATGTTTAAAAACCATTTGTAATCCAAATTGTTGTTCAAACTTTCCAACAATGCTTCTAACCCATGATTTGGACCCATTTGGGCTTGGATTGGGTTTGATTTGGTGTCGTTGGGTTCGTATTCTCGAGACGCTCAGTTCGAATCAGAGTTCAGATGGCCCCATTTTTAATTTTTGACGTTTCCAACTTGATTTTGCATCGAGATTTGTGCCTGATCAAGATAAATTTTTGATGATGTATCACTAATATAGGTAGTTATAATAATATAAAAAAATTGTGATATTTTATTACTAAAATTTTAAATATTATTATTATTATTTTGTTCATCTATTTGTTAAATTTTTTAATTTTCTATTTTAAAAACTTTTTACTAATTTTAAAAATTCTATCAGAATAAAAAATATTTTTTATTTTTTTATGAATTTTTAAAACTATGTCAACGTGCACATAGGGCATGTGCTTTACACTAGTTAATAGAAATGCATTAAACAGTGTATTCCATTATTAGATAACGTAATGTTAGTGATATTGTTTATGTGATTAAAAAATAAATATTATATAATTAAATATAAAGATTTAAATATTAAATATATAAATAGAATTTAATTTCTATCATAAAATAATTCTCATAAAAGAGAAATAAAAAAATAATATATATGTAATGTTGTTTAAAAAATAAAATTATTTTCTTAAAAAATAAATTTAAAACAAGTTGTATTTTTTCATGATATTATTTATCACATTGTATGGGAATTTAATTTTTTTATACCATTTTATATAATTAACTTCAGGTTCTCACATCTTTCTTGTATGTATGCTCCTTGATGTAATATTTGCAAGCTATTTCTCTTCTTTGTTGGGGGACTAAATTATAAGTTAGTATGTATATATAATGATTCAAAAAATTATTGAATGCCAGCTTTGTACGAAGATCTAGCACCATACAGATTAAAGAACTTGGGTGTAGCATTCATAAAAGACACCAAGATCATTAAGTTGAAAAACCTAAAAAAGGCAAAAAAAAAGGGCTTGTCTTAGTTTGAATGAATCCATTATTAGAAATAATATCCTTTCTTAGAGAAGGTTGCTTGGTTAATGTATAAAATCCATATTATATATAGCTTGTTACATGGTAATTGTCCTTAAAAGAGTATTGACATGTCTATTTGGTCAGTAAGACTGTAGTCGGCGGGTGGGCGATAATTTTCGGAGGGACTATAGTTGGTGGGTGAGGATGGTTAGAGGGTTTGTAATTGATGAGCAATGGTGGTTGGAAGGACCATAATCAAATGTCGATTGTGGTTTGAGGAATCGTAGTAAGTAGATGATTGTGGTTGTAGGGATTGTAGTCGGTGGGCGATAATGGTCAAAGGGACTGTAGTTGACGGGCGATAGTGGTTGGAACGACCGTAGTCTATGGGAGATGGTGGTCAGAGGGACCTTAGTCGAGTGATAAAAGTCAGAAGGACCATTGTAAAGGGGTGATGGTGGTCGTTGGGACTGTAGTTTATGGGTAACAGTGGTCAGAAAAATTGTAGTAGGGAGGCAATGATGGTCAAAAGGACCATAGTTGGTGGGACACGGTGGTTAGAAGGATTATAGCTGAGGGGAGACGATAATTGAAAGGACTGTAGTCAGTGGGTGATAGTGGTTAAAGGGGTTATAGTCGGATGATGTCAACTCATCCCTTCTCAACATCGAGGAAGAAGCAAATATGCTAAAGAGATTTCTAAACTTCAAGAGATTGGTCCACTTGATGTAGATTAAATAATAAAGAATCTCCATCTATGTATGGTGATGCTTGGAGATTCAGTATTTATCAACCATTGGGCAGATGTCTAGAAATATTTGGTGGTTAGACGCTAGCGATGGAATTGTGGTGCAAGCTTGAGAAAGTAAGAGAGATCCTAAGATTTTATCTCCTCCTCTCCCCCTTTATGAAGGATGAGGGGTCTATTTATATTTTTTTAAGAGTCATTATAGGCCTCCGAAAGGACACCACTCAGCGAGGTTAGAATGCAAAGGGTACTATCGCACTATCCTGTATGATAAAATAGCCATAGGCCTTTGCACTCTTCTCGAGCTAGCCAATGGGAGGGTAGATGAGATTGAACATACGATTAACCATTAAGGATAACAGCTTTGACCTACGCACCCTGATGGGTAATAATATGTATAACCTGATGAAAGTCATGAGATTTCCCCTATACATCAGCTTGAGTGGGGTTTATTTAATGTGGGATTCAGTTTACCACGAGCACAAGCCCTCCTGGTTAATTATATTTAAGTCAGGCCTAAGAAGACTCTCAATTAAGGACTATACATTATTCCCTCATATGGGATTGACACATAGGGAGAAGTATAGGAACTTCCTATTCAAAGGGAAGGAAAAGTTGAACTTGGCTTGTTCAACATGCACAGTTCATATCATCGTCCAGAATGACTAAGGTAGAGACAAGATATTGGAAAAAGACAACAGTACACTCTGAGCATATAAGAGAGAAAGATGGAGGTGGCATCATCTATGTGATGCAGATAGATGAGATTTATAGCCTCTAAAGGATAGAGAACTTACCCGTCGATGAGGCATATTACAGGACACTGATAATAATAGCCTTGAACCCAAAATCTGGAGTAGGTTTAATATTCTACAAATAACACTAACACTCATATCCTAGCTAATGCATTCTTAACTTATATCCTGCCTGAAAAGAAAAGCTAGCTAACCACCTAATCGTATAAAAATTCATGTTGTCCTGTCTTTATGAAAGATTGGTGGGTGGCTGAGTCTTTGGAAATTAAGGCTGACAACTAGAGATGTTCCTAAGTGGCATTGTACTTATAAAGAGTAGTATACTTCTAAGACTAATGCAATTAAATTTTAATTTTTATTTGTTTCTAATGTAATGTATACTAGTTAAAATCTTCAAATCATGAATGCATGAAATTTTTAAAAGGTTTACAAAATAATTTTTTAGAAGACTATACTTCCCCAGGTTCAGCACCTCACCCTCACAGGCCAGATTATCTAAACTCTACATGTAAGTAGGGAATCATCTAAAAAGAAAAATAAGAATGCATTAAGATGCGAGCGACCCCAGATGACCTCCAGCTTATTACTTAGATCATTAATTTTATATGTTATTTAATTCTTAATATTTTAATTTTTAATTATGATTAGAAAAGTTTTGTCCCTAAAGAGCCTAGTGAAATCAAGCACACACACAAGCAAGAAAGAAACCTACAAAAAGTATGTCATTTACACTACGCAAATAAAGTGAACACATCAACAAAATATCAACAAGTGCAAAAAAAATAATTCAAAAGTTCATGGAAAGTGTCATATAATATACAACCTATGGTATATAGAAAAGTAATGTTGGCTAGGCTCCACACACGATAACCTACATTTTATTCCTATAGAATGATGCAAGTCTTAAAATGGGGCATTTTTAATCTTGATCTTCATCTTCTGGTTCTTTTATAGATCACCTTCCTTCAATGTTTTATGGTTCGCCCTCAATAGGGTACCCAAATAAAAAAAAATTCCATGTAAAGGGACATTTTTTTCTCTTTGGATTCCTGATAATTTATTAAAATACCTCATTTTATAGACTTTCATAACTCTTTACTTCAAATATATTACATCATAATTTAAAAAAGAAAAATCTAGACTCTCATGTAGGGTTATCCTAAATATTTAAAATAAAACATCATAAGAAATTATATATAAAAATAAGGGATTTTTACATACATAACACTTAAAATATTTCAAAATACATATTTAAAACTCAAAGTGATTTATTTACTAATATACCACTCAAAATTCTTATTTTCATTTATTAAAATACTCCGTCAAGACCCGTTAGAAATCCACATCCGGTCTTCAGTTCGGGCAAGCAGTGTCTTCCCCATCTTAGGCCGTAGCCTTCTCCATCAATTTCGTTCGCGTGAGCATTATCTTTCGCATCTAAAGTCATAGCCTTCTCCATTGATTTCATCCTGTTCAATCACTTCGAAAGAGCTCGGCAAGGTAAGCATCGTCTTCCTCATCCAAATCCTTGATCGGGATTTAGGGTTTTTTTTTTTGGTCGGATGATCTTGTCTTCATTTTCATTGTCCTAGTTCTTCATTTTCATTGTTTGTCCAGATGAGCTTGTCTTCATTTTTGACCATGAGCATTGTTCTAGTTTCTTTTTTCATTGAGCTAGCTCGGCAAGGTATGCATCGTCTACCCTGCATCCTCTATTTCTCGTCTAGATTTTTTTTTTGGCAAGATTCTCATGTCTCTATTCACTATTTTTCATTTGGAAATTAAGATTTGGGTGTGAACTGTTTGATTGAAGGCCAATGCATCAATTTTACTTATAATCTGGAATGCTTGATGTGTTTGGAAATTTAGAGAATGCCAAGGCAGCAAATTTAGTTATAGGCTATTTGATTGAATGTCAAGGAAGCAAATTTTACTTATAAGCTATTTGATTGAATGCCAAGGCAACAAATTTAGTTTTAAACTAAATGTTTTTGAGTATTAAGTAGCAGTTGAAAAATATTATATAGCTAATTAGCTGCCTTTCATTCTTTATCTTACAGGTTTATTTCTATTGGATATGAAGTCATATAGGATTTATATAATGAGTTCAAGTTCCTCGGCAACACCATTTGTAAACCCAAATAATCAAATATATTGTCATTTCAATTTGCAATGTACAATATATACATCATACAAATCGCGTAGTTGTGGAAGAAAATTCTACAGATGTTCCCGGACTAGATCAGAAGAAGATTGTAATTTTTTTCGGTGGTGTGATGAACTTAATGAATCGAAACATGATATGAATTATTGAAGAATTTCAAATGTTGCCGAAACAAGCATAACTCATGTTAAAGCCGAGCTCTTGCAAATAAAAATCTTGTTGGTTATAGTGCTTATTTTAATGTTGATTGTTGCAATCAGTGTGAGTAAATGTAACTCTAAATGTAACTTTGAGTCAATGTAAGTTTGAGTCAATCAATGTAACTTTGAGTCAATGTAATATGTGTGTTCTATTTCTTGATGTAGTAGGCAGTACCATAGAGTCGATATGTGTTATGTTTGAGTCTATATAACTTTTATGAATAACAATATAAATATTTTGTCAACGGCTTTGTATCTTTTATGAATAGCAATTAGTCATTTATGATTTGCAATATAATTGTATACTGAACTACAATTTAAACTAAAGTAGTAAATGCTAGTCCCATACAGAAATGTAAACTACCAAAAAAGGTTCCATTCAGAATAATAAACTACCAAAAAAAGGTTGCACTCAGAGCTAAACTGAAAGATTAAGAAAGAAAGGCATTAGCTTGCATTTCTGAAAGTTAAAGAAATTAATAATTTCTGTATTGATGAAAGATATCGAGCTATGCATCATCTAACAGAAGTAGTACATGTTTTCTCAATAGCTTGCATTTCTTCCAAAAAAACTATAAGCATCCAAATAACTCAGACAACTGCTTTTAGTAAGCATTAGTTCACCAACCCAAAAGCTGTAATAAACCAAAAAACTGTATACAACTACCATTTCAATCCAGTAAATTGCAGTCACTTGGCCGGCTTATATTTAATTTTAGCCGAGCATTAGATGTACTAGGAAATAGTTCATAAAAACAAATCTCGTCACCTCCCACATTTAAAGAATTCTTACAAGTGCTTCTATGATGGCCCCATAAGTTACAACGATGACCAAGTTTTCTTTTATTTCCTATCTCTAAGAAATTCTCAATTCCCCTTTTCTTGGGTCTACCACGAGGTCGAAGTGAAGCTGGCACAATCACTAGCTCACCATCACTAACTGCAGCCCACTGCTCCTTTCCAGGTAGTGTTGTGATTGCACCATCATATGCAATTTTATATCTAATCATAAGAAAATGAAAGTAAATTAAGATAATTAGATAATGAATGCATACTTTGAAGCTAACAAAGGAAAGTAACATACCTATATACGTAGTAGTGATCATCAAGATATGTATGTCATAAGGTATGTTGTCTCGTACCAATAAATGCAGCAATGTGTATACAGGGTAGACTACTTAATTGCCAGAATCCACAACTAAAAACCTTCTTTTCTATGTCAACATCATTCCTTTCATGAAGTCCTTCAACTTAAGCTTTGCTTAAAGTAGATTGACGAATTATGAATTGATCTTTCCTTGTTGTTATATCTCTAATGTACTCTTCTTCCTGTGGGACCAATTGACCTCTCCAAGAGCCACTTTGAATCTTTCTATGCGAGCGTTGTTCCATAAGCTTCGCCCTAAACATGTCTACCAAATCAACAACGGGTTTATTTCTTGCTTCTTCAACCCATGCATTAAAAGATTTGGACATGTTGTTCGTATTATAGTGATTTTTTATGTACTTAGAGAATGTCGCCTTCAACCACTTGCACGATAATACATTCAAGTAAGAGTAAGGTTGTGGAATGATTTTGAAGATTTCGTCAACTTTCTTATACAAATTATGTAGCTCGTAAGTATTTGCGGTTGTCCATAACAAATTCTGAAGCTTGTTGCCATCTTCACAGCGAAAGAGTTTTTTAATATTCTTCCATAGGTGTCTTATACACACTCTATGTTCAACATTTGGAAAAATAAGCTTTATTGCTTCACTAAGGCCCTTCTTCATGTCAGATATGAAAGCTAATTGCTCAATTTCACAACCAAATCTTTCGGACAAGTTTCTTAAGAACCATTCCCAAGATTTCTTGGACTCTGATTCAGCAACGACAAACGCTATTGTGTAGAGACCATTATTGGCATATAAGCAATTTATGGATAGTAGTAGGCCAAGATATTTTGATTTGAGGTGGCAGGCATCAACCCCAATTAAATATCTACATCCAGTAATGAAACCATCAATGCATACTTTGAAGCTAACAAAGAATCGTAAGAATGCATTTGTTTTGCTGTCACACATATTTGTAATGCGAGAGACAGGATTCCTGTTGATTAACTAAGACCTCAGCGTAGGCACCCACATATAGTTATCATTGACAGATCCAAACATAATATCTCTTGCCAACTCCCTTGAATGCTAAAGTTTCATATATGGCAAGGATAATCCATAACTTGTCTCCAAGTTATTGCTAATTTCCTTTGGGGTGATATCAGGATTTTTTCTTTACAATGTCTATGATTTCATGAGCTACCCAAGTAGTAGTAGCTTGCTTGTTTCTGGCTATATTAACCTCAGGACATAAATGAGTTGATTCTAATTTTCTAACTTCGAAAGGAGGGCCCATCAAGACACAATGATGCACGTACTCTCTATGGATAACCTCTGTATGCGCAAGTAATAATTATTTTGGATTTGTCACTAACCTTTATCTTGATAGCATAAATTTATAAAATTGCATTAGGCCTAACTGCTTGCTTGAAACTTTGGGAATCCTCGAACTGCAAACACAAAGAATAGAGTATTTGCCTCATTATTTTGAGTTATAAAGAACACATCACACAAATCATTTACTACAATATCATTATTATCATCGATCTCTAAGCTAAACTGATGCATTTCAGTGTGAATGTACTGTGATTGGGACATATCTTCTTTGTTATATTTCTCTGCAATCATCACCTCAATTCTATTCCTTTCAGAAGAATTTTCAAGAATTTCAACTACATCTGAATCACTTGAAACCAACATGTAATTCTTCGGTGATGTTCCATTGACATGATAGTGTCAGTCGAATGGTTGACCCCCTTAGCGAATGACAAAGTGTTTCAACTCGTTCTTTTAGTAACAACATAGTGATTTCATCTCTTTGAAGCTTTAAACTTATCTGACTTCCACCCACATACTTCATTCGAGCCTGACCTTGCACCTCACTCCAATATCCACCAAATTTGAGAACAATGAAGCAAAAATGACTTGAATCCATTTTTGTGTGTGCATATAATTAATAAGTTAGAAAAAGTGAAAAAAGTGAAACAAAATGAGTTACCTAAGCTAATAAAAAAAATTTAGTTTCCTATCAAAATTTTAGTTTAATGTTCAAAATTTCAATTAAAACTAAGGGAACTGGAACTAAATAAATAATGAGTTATCAGAAGAATGAAGTGGCGGAAGCTAAAGCTGGCAAATATGAGTAAGAATAATGATTAAGCTCGAAGCATTCTAATCAACGCAGTCTATCAGAAGAACTTATGCCAATGAATGGAAGGATAAAGAGATTAGCTTATGTGCGAGAAAGTCTAATCTAGAATAGAAATGTATGTTTCGCTAGATTGGTTCCAGTTTATGTGAGTTAAAAAATAATGACCCATTTCTTCTTTTTCTTACAGTAAATATCATAAGATTTAAGTGGCAGGAGCAATAATATCATAAGAACGAAGAAGAAGCGTTGGTCTGACGTCGGAATAGATAAGAGTACCTTCTCTAGCAAAGAATAGGCAACGGTCAGTCATCAAAGATAAAGAAGGAACATGAAGAAGAAGGCTCGGGAACAGGAACATGCGGGAATAGCTAGGAACGGGATCGCCTCAGGCAAGGGTTTTAACACAACATTAATGTAGTGGTATTTAAAATTTTAGAAATGCCATTTGAGTGGTATATTAGTAAATATAACACTTTGAGTGTTAAATATGTATTTTGAAATGTTTTAAGTGTTATTTATGTAAAAATCCCTAAAAATAAAAGTACTCAAGCTAGTCACACATGGCCATGCTCTTATTTATTTGGGGGCTAACCCGCTGAAGCACCCGTAGTAATTATATATAATTTATTTATTTTTATCCCCTTTTTTTAGCACTGTATGAGGATGGCCACCTATAGGAAAATATCATAAGTATAAAAATCACTCATAACCTATAGGTAATCTATCGCACATCACATCATAAAAATAATTCAATAATTAAAAGCATCACCATAGTAATTATCATAGAAAGCCAAAAGAACCAATACACGTCTTACATGCAAGTCGTAATATCATAGAAGTAGAAAGAAAGAAAACACCAGCCTAACCTTAAGCCAAAAGTCGTGTCCTAAAAAATAATTCTATGTGTGTAGTAGGCTATGTGGACTCGAGTATGTCTTATGTTTGGTAATTAGTTCAAGTTATTTGTGATTTAATTTGTTGAAGGTGAAAGGAGAATTTTCATTAAATTTCAAATATTAGTATCTTGATGTCAATTTTAATTAATTTAGTTGGTTCATCAATTTTATTTCCAAGGATAATATTTTCTTGAATTTAAGTTGAATTAACAAATTTTAGAATGCCTAGGGCCATCCTATTCGCTATATCAAAAGGGTTACAAAGTTGACTTAAATAAAAAAACTAAGTTCTAGAGTATTAGACCTTAAATATTAGACCATCTGGTGAGTAATTAGCCTTTGAGTTTACTGAAGTTAGAGTTTTTTACATAAAGTTATGATTTTTGAAGTTCAGGCCCACTTATCGAACTACGATTGACCAAGGGGTAGAATTTTCTATTTAGGTTGATTTCTGGAATGTTCATATTTTTAAGAAATACTAGATTTTAATTGGAGTTGAGTATTTTTAAATTTACTTAATTTGGAATTTTCTAAAATTAGTTATGATTTTTTAAATTTTGGGTATTTAACAAATTATTAAAATTACTCAATTAAGGGTATTTTAGGGATTTTCATCTAGATGAAGTCCAAACCTCTTGGGATCACCTCAAAATGTCAACAATAACCTAAGAAAGTGTTTCCAAATGTCTGGAAAATTTTTGAAGTTTTTAATATTTTTTTATTAATTAATTTAATTAAAATGTAATTTTTAATTAAAATTAAATTAGTGTTTGAATCAAGGTCCAATTAAGGGGACTTTAATTTTCTTAGATTAAGAGTTCAATTATGAGGAGTTTGATATATTATTTATAATTTTTGGGTTTAATTTAGATTTATTAGAATTTTTTGAACTTTTTGGGGTTCAATTAAAAGGGTAGATTAGGGTTAATTAATTAAGTGACTTGAAGGGCCCTAAAAGTTTCTAGCAAATTCTTGGGGGTCCAAAATGTCACTAAATTTAAATGGCTTGAGTTTCATTTCATTTAGAAGTGTATCCTAATTCCTAAAATTTTCTCAAAGTTCTTTAGATTAGTCCTTAATTATTATCCTTATAGTGTTATTAGGTTGAATGAGTTTAAAGTAGGTTTCATGACTAACCCCTTGGGTTGAAAGTTCTTAGGGATGTTAAGCCCTTATGAACTAGCATGAGGCTAACCAAGAGGGGGTGTGAATTGATGTTTTAAAAAATTCTCAAATAGAAATCACGATCTAAATAAAACAATCATTCACCAGAAAATAAAGTGTGGAAATTATATACGTAAAATGCAATAAGAAAGAACGCACCATATTTTATAGTGGTATAGTCAACTTGACCTATATCCACTCCGTAGAGCCTCTCCTCCGAGTACTGCACTAAACTCAATGACTTTTCTTTTGCTCCCATAATAAGGTGGAGAAGCCTGCATAAACCTCATTTCCATCGACCCCGATGAGGCAGAGAACTCAACTCCTTTTGCTTCCTCCTGAAGCAGGCAATGAACCCAACTCCTTTTTCTCCTTCCTGAAGCAGGTAGAGAATCTCAATCAATCATTGAAGTAGACCTCTCTAGAACCTCTAAGGAACTAGGGATGATGACCGGAGAAGATTACTGGGATCCTTGCTTGGAACAACCTTTGTGAAACCCTCACAAACTCCCCCTCATAAGATCCTCTCTCTCTCTCCCAAGCTCTCCCTCTCCTCTTAACTCTCTTAGGTCAGGACAGCAGCAAAAGATTCCATCTTGAGTAAATAAGAGATCTTATATCAAAGGGCTTCAAATTTGCCCTAAATTGTAATTAATCGACAAAGATCGTCCGGAATGATTGTTGGATCGTCCTGTACGATCAGAATAAATTTAGGTCAATCAGCTAGGATGATTTGGGAGAGGCTGAATGATTAGAAGGTTTATTTTTTCTGATCGTTCAAGATGATGGGACATCATCTTATACTTTTATCTCAAGATATAGAATATCATCCAGACTATCACTCTGTTTGGCCAGACTTCATATGTTTGGACGATAAAATAATAATTAATCATCCAGGATGATTTCTTAATCATTCTATATGATTAGTTCAATACATCATTTATCATCCAGAATATTGCTCTATTCAGCCAGACTTTACTTGTTGGATGATAGAAAAATAACTGATCATCCGGGATGATTTGTAGATCATCCAATACGATTAGTTCAAATGAAAATACATCATCCAGAATATCATTTTGGTCATCAAGGAAACTAAGGTATGTTTAATTGATCGTCCCGGACGATATGATCCATCAATGAAATCTTAATTTCTTTCTTTAATCATTAGATTAATTTAGGCATAATTATGCTGCATCGTCAAGGATGATGTCCTGTTCGATGTCCAGAAATAATAATATACCTAAAAGAGTTGGCAATTAATTCTTTTTTATTTGAGCTTATCGTCCATGATGATGTTAAGATTATATAGGATGATTTGTTAAATATTGGCTGCCTTAATCATGATGCCCTAATTAGGATTTCTATTTTTAACTTATCGTCAAGGATGATTTTCAATCATCCTAGATGATATGATCAAAAATAGAAAACTCTAAAACATATAAATTTTTTTCTCCTGAGTGTCTGTATGCAAGATTACTTAGTATCAGGACCCACATTATTATATTTGACTCAAGAAAAGGTAAAAACATTTGACGTTCACTTACAAACTGACTCAGTCCTAATCTCCCCAATCTTGAGCTGCTTGATTTGTAATTGACCGTGTGGACCTAAAATTTTAGTAGGCAGGGAAATAGTAGAAAAATAGAAGTGTCAGAAATGCTTGCTATCATTAAAATTATAATCCCTAAATCCAGATTCATATGAATTTCTCCCTTTTTGATGATGGAAAACATTTGGTAGAAAGTTCAACTTAAGCAGTTAATTGAAACATATGTGAAGGAAAACATTATGAACCAAGCAATTCAAATTTTATTAAAATAAAATAATTGGTACAAATACTAAAAAAAGTAGTAAAAAAGTATAATAAAATAACATAAACTCTACCAGTACTCCCCCTTTTAACATCACAAAAACGAGGAGGAAAAAGAACAAAAAAAAAACAAACAAACAACATTATTGAAAATAACACAAGGAAAACAATATATATGTATAAAGGGCCCTGATCATTAGAAGGAGGTGGTGGTGGAGGCTGAAAGAAAATATAAATAATAGCAAACTGTTCCCAAAACCAAGCCATGTCATGGTCGTGATACTGCTGTGGTGAGTCATGTATGAATCAAATTTAGCAACATCCTCCGCATGATGCTGCTCTCATGTAACAACATAAGAGTCGAACCTGGCCTCCCACTGATCAAATCTCTCCACCAGTTGATCCAGATGTGAGTGCTGGCGGATCGAAGCAAGTGCAGGAGCAGCTTCCTCTTTAGCTCCCTCAGCTTCCTCATGCTCTGGGTGGAGATGAGTACTGTGAAGAATATGGAAGGAGCTGTTGGTGTAGAAGGCAGACTAAAAATTAGGTGGGGCAGGATATTAAATATTGTACTTAGTTTTCAGGACTTAGGCTATGATGTGTCAAAAGAAAAGGTTAGGCTTCCTTTTGTGTCCTGAATCCCTCATACTAGTGAGATACTCAATATAAAGGAAAAGAAGATCATCAACGTTGAATTCTTTATGGACCATGATATAGAAGGTGGTGATCGAAAGGAGAGGAGTGATGTGGACACGATCACCAGCTTTGGGAATAACTTAGGTATATAATACATGTAGGATATATTGTCCTAGTATCCTTAACTAAGGTGCTAGATGCCCCATCATGATAGGAGACAAGAGTTTTTCTTTGAAGGTGATTAGCAGGAGCCCAATCATAATCAGGATCTTGAGATAAGAGGTAGAGCTTATCTCTAGTAGTGGATAATTGGTGGAGTTCATGGCATTCCTGATAGGTAATTTTAACAGGGCATTTGTTTACTTAAGATTGAAGGGAATTGTAAGTGGAGTTTATCTTAAGGCTCATCAAAATTTGAAAAAGAAGATCAGAATTAAAGGAGAAGGCAAGCGTAAGGATGAAGGTGAGGGAGGTGTGAGCAAAGAGATTGAGGATAGGGTAAGTGAGCGTATGAGGGTTGACAGTCCGGGTTAATATGATCCCGGCAGCCTTGTAGCGAAGGTAGGTGGCTTGGTCAGCCGCCTCAGTAAAATGAGGGTAAATAGTGGCCCTCGAAGAACTTCCAGCCAGCATTCTAGAGCGCTTGCCACTAGCCATTAAAAGAATGAGGGAGAGGAAGGAAGATTAACAAGGAATGAAGAAGGAAAGTCTAAAGAAAATGGTTCAAAAATGGCTATTTATAAAGAATTGGCCATATCATCCAGGATGATCATAGAATCATTTAGGACAATCAGGAAAAATTATGTCGTCCGGGATAATTTGTCAAAAGATAGTTATATAATCCAAGATGATCAGACGTCTTCAAGGATGATTAGACATAGGCAATCATCTTGAGGAGTCATGCCGGATTACCATTGAAAAAGTAGATCGTCCAGAACGATTAGGTGAGTTATCCAGGATGATCGATAATAATGAATCGTACTAGCCGAATTTAAAATGTGTAACATCTTATGCCATATGGATCATCTAGGACAAACAAGTGGATCAACCATGATGATGGATAATAATAGAAAAAGAATTTGATCAGATTGTCCAAAAATGATGTGTATCATCTAGGACGATCATAGATAATTGAGCAAGATTTGATCAGATCATCAGGAATGATGTGTATTATCCAGTACAATCTCAAAGGATTGAGTCAGATCAGCCATCAGATGAAAGAGGAAGGGTGGATTCATTATATCATCTAGGATGATGTGACCAAAAAATTAAAATTTTGATGATGGAGAGAGGTGATCAGAAGGAGCCCCAAAATATTAAAAAAAACTAGAAAAAACAAAATATAAAATAGCAAAATAATGATTAAAATGATAAAAAGAATGAAAATCAAAGTTTTTTTTAATCAAAGCACTAATATGATAAATGTTTCATATAATTAATTTAAACATTTGTAAGAAAAATGAGTTAACATCATCAAAATCTTAAAATGATAGAACAACCAATCATGTTAGCCCTAACTCATACTTTGTAAAGGGCATATCATCTTTTGAAAACAAAGATCTTACTAAAAAAAAATTGGATAAGAAAAAGTGATCCGTTCATAACTTGGTTCCAGAAAAATATCTTATAGAATAATACACCAAAGTAATTAGTCACAATCATGAATTTTGAAATCAAGTTTTTGAAATTATCAATTGACACATGAATTCTTCTAAGATTTAAAGGTTTGAAAGAGAGAGGAAGATTGCTTTCTTGTGGGCTCATTTTATGCCTCTTGTCAATTGATTGACACACTTTGCATAACTTTTGTTTTTGATATACTTTGTGTTTCTTTTAATTGTTTTTTGGCGATTATTGTGCTTCTTTTCAGTATTTTTTTCTTTTTGGGCTCATTTTATGCCCTTTGAGTATGTTATGAGAATATCTTCTATTGCGGATCAATGGTTTATGATTTTGATGATAGCAAACATTTTTATTTCTCTTCAACTGCTTTTTGTACTAATGTTTCAGGTTCACACAATCGTACTGCAATTTGGAATCAACTCAAGATTAGGTAGACTAGGTTTGAGTCAGTTTGTAATCTTTTTTCTTTCTTGAGTCTAATGTATTTGGTGTGGGATCTGTTGATTTGTAACTTGAAAGATTTCCTGTTGTTCCCTATAAGATTTCTATTTTTAGTAATATCGGCCGGGACGATATTTATATCGTCCTAGACGATATGTCCAAAATCAGAAACCTTAATTAGGGCTTCCTCATTAAGGCAGCCGTCATTAACAGATCGGCCTGGACGATACCTGTATCGGCCAGGATGATAATCTAAATTCAGAAAGAATCAACAGCCATAATCAGTTTAGGAATTCTTTTGTTTTAGAAAATCTGCCAGGACGATATTATTATCGTCCAGGACGATCTAACTCAATTATGCCTAAATTGATCTGGTATCTTTGGAAAGCATTAATGGTTGATTGATACGATTATATTGTCCGGGACGATCTCCTGATCGGCCAGGACGATGTCCTGGACGATCTACATCAGACAGCTCGAATTCAGGGCGATGATCAGGATGATTGAAATCAGTTTTAAACTAATCGGCCTAGACGATCGTGATATCGGCCAGGACGAGGTAACCAATTTTCTTCTGATCATCCCAAGTCGTCCCGGGCTGATGAGCTGAATTTGTACTGATCGGCCAAGACGATATGCCTATCATCCTGGACGATAATGTCGGCAACTTGCATTAATGAGCTCGTTTTTAGCTCTTCTATTTAAGCTATAATAAGGCACTTTGTAACTGTCTTTGGCAGCCATTAGAGCTTCGTTCTTGTGGGGGTGACTTGAAGAGAGAGCTTGAAAGGGAGAGAGGAAAGGGTGGAGTTTGAGAGGGAGAAGATCCTGTGAGGGGGAGGAACTCAAGGGAGTGTGGTGGGAGATCCACACGGTTGCTCCGGCGAACTTGCACCTTAGTACCATCGGATTCAAGGCTTGTCTCGAGGTAAGTTCACCAAAGAAGAAGATCTCTTTGGTGTCAAAGGACCTGGCGACTCCGCCGCACCGGGAAAGGTGGAAGTGATTTTGTAAGGGCTTCTCTGCCTAGCTGTGGGGGCTAAAGAAGAGACACTTGTTTTAGTGTAATACTTGGAGGGTGCCTCCAAGGAGTGGACGTAGGTCAAGGTTTGACCGAACCACTATAAATCCGGTGTGTTCTTTTCTTAATATCACTTCCGCATTTATTTTTTTTTCGCACTTTGATTGTGGTGATTATGGTTAGAGTTTTTATCTTTGGTTTTAAAGTTTTTCCAATTCACCTCTCTCTTTTAATTAGCTTGGGACTAAGTTCAAGAGGGCCTAACATCCCTAACGAACTTTCATCTTCGAGATATTAGAGAATAAAAACTCACTCTTTAATATAAGAATGAGTAAACCACAAAGTAGATTCAAATTGATATGATAACTGCAATGATCAAGATTATGAAAGCTTAAAAATGATTTAATGACTTTGAATATTATTTATAAAAGATAGTTTACTATAACAAGATAGAAAAAATCTCAATTGCAAAGTTCAGTTATTAATTTGAGATAAACTTTTGTTTAGAAAAGAAAATTATATCGCTAAAAAAAGTTAGAGCAAGAAAAACAATCAACGGTGTTTATCCCTTTAAGTGATTAGAGATGTCAAACATTGACTACAAATATTCAAAAATAAAAACAAGGCATAAAATATCATTTTAGTGGAGATAAAAAAAAAAGAAAAAAGAAAAAAACTAAAATAACATAAATGAAAACAAAAAAAAACAAACAATAAAAATCAAAAATTAAAACTAAAGATAAAAGAAAAGTTAGAAACAAAAGAGAGAAAAGAAAATAATAAACAACATATCAGAAAATATAAAATTCAGAATTCAGTAAGCATCAAGTTCATGCATTTTTGTCAATCACGTCTGGTCCTTAAGATGCTGAATGTGTCGAAGGCCAGTGGTTTAGTAAAGAAGTCATCCGTTGATTCTCAGTTGTCACATGGTGTAACTCAATGTCTCCTTTGGTAACATGGTCCCTAATAAAGTGATATCTTATGTCAATGTGTTTAGTCCTTGAATGTTAGATTGGATTCTTAGAGATGCAAATGAAACTTGTGTTGTCACATAGAATTAAAATTATGCCTACGGGTAATCCTAAATCAAAAATTTATTGCTTCAACCAAAGGACTTGGGCCACACATCTTCCTAAGACAATGTAAGAAACTTCAACAGTGGAAAGTGCAATAGAGTTTTTTTTCTACTAGACCAGGAGACCAAGGATTACCCTATAACTTAGAAAATACCATAAGTTCTCTTTTTATCCACCATATATCTTTAAAAATTAGAATCAGAATAATCAATAATCTCAAAAGAAGTGTTGTGCCTAGGATACCAGATTTCTAAGTTTTAGGTCCCTAAGATATATCTAAGGATTCTCTTAACTACAATCTGGTGGAATTCCTTAGGAAAAGCTTAAAATCTAGTACAAAGACTAACACTAAACACTATATCAGGTCGGCTAGCAGTCAAGTAAAGTAGTGATCCAATCATTCATTTGTACTTCTTTTGATCAATAGATTTTCCATTTGAGTCCTTATCCAACTGAACACTAGAGGTCACGGGAGTATTTATTTGCTTGTTTTTATCTATTTTATATTTCTTTAAGTTATCCTTAATATACTTTGATTGATTAAGAAATGTTCCATCATCCAATTATCTTATAATAAACTTCAAAAAGTAGGATAATTCTCCCATCATACTCATCTCAAATTCCTTACTCATTATTTTAGAAAAATTATCACTTAAATTTTTATCAGAAGATCCAAAAAATATATCATCGGCATAGAAATGATAATGAGTAACTCGTCTCCTACTTTCCTTAAAATAGGGTGGTGTCTACGCTCCCTTTAACAAACTCCCTCTCTAGTAGAAATATCTTAAGCCTCTTGTACCAAGCTCTGGGTGCCTATTTTAATCCATATAAGGCCTTTTTAATTTGTAGATATGATTTAGAAATTGGGAACTCTTAAAACTTGAGGGTTGCTCTACAAACACATTCTCGTTTATTACCCCATTTAAAAAGGCACTCTTGACGTCCATTTGAAAAAGCTTAATTCCCTTATAAGAAGCAAAGGCTAGTAGCACTCTAATGACTTCCAATCTAGATACAGGCGCAAAGGTCTCCTCAAATCAATCCCTTCTATTTGGTTGTACCCCTTAACCACCAATCTTGCCTTATTCCTGTGTGTTCGAGTCCCACTATGGTCGCTAGAAACTTATGGACCTTCAAAAGGGCACCTCTACGGCTGTAGTATTACATAGGGGTATATGACTACACCAACCCTGAGGGATAGAGATGATCGTAGGCCACTGCGCTCCTCACAAACTGGCCGTTGGAAGGGCAGATTAGATCATACACACGACTAACCATTGAGGATAGCGGCTCTCGCCATTGCACCCAGAGGGTAATAATATACATGACTTGATCAAAGTCATGAGTTTCCCCCATGCGATACATCATCTCGTGTGGGGTTTAGTAGATAAGCAATTCATATTCCCATGGGCACAAGCCCCCATGGTTAATTACATCTCAGGCCGGAGCCCAAGAAGACTCTTGATTAAGAATCATATATTATCCTTTCCACAAATGAGATGGCACATAGGGCTGAGACTAGTAAGTCCTACTCAAATGGGAAGAAAGGTTCAAGTGGCTCAATAAACATGCATGGTTCACACCAGCATTTGGAGGGACTAAGGCAGTGAGAAGAAACTGGAAAAAAGAAGATCAAGCATCCAACACATACGTGAGAGAAAGATGAAAGTGGCATCATCTATGTAATGTAGATATATAGGACTTATAGTCCCTGAAGAGAAGGGACTCACCCACTATTTAGGCATATTATGAGATCGAATGTAATAGCCTTGAATCCTAAATCTAGATTAGACTTAGTATTCTACACAACACTAACGCCTGTGTCCTAACTAATGTAGTACAAAATCTGGACTTACCCCGGCCTGAATTGGGGAGCCAGCAAACAACCTAATCAATTCAAAACCATGTTGTCTGGTCAACTATGAAAGATGGGTGAGTGTTTTAGTTTTTGGAAATTAAGGCCGACATCTAGAGAGTTCCTAAGTGGCCTTATATTTTTGTTGGGTGAATACTCCTAGAGCTAATGCAATTAAATTTTTATTTTAATTAGTTTCTAATGTAATGCATGCTAGTTGAAGTATCCAAATCATGTATGCATAAGACTTTAAAAATAGGCTTATTATAAAATAATTTTTAGAAGGAGGCTAGACTTTCCCAGGTCTGGCACCTTATCCTCATAGGCCAGATTATCCGGACTCTGCCTGCAGGCGGGGAAGTGTCTCATAGAAGGAGAAAGAGAGATGTAATAATATACATGCGATCTTGGATGATTTTGGTAGATCATAGGCCTTTAGGTTTCTATGTTATTTAAACCTTAAAGTTTAAATATTAATTATGAATAGAAAATATTTTTTTATCATTAAAGAGCCTAACAAAATTCTCGCTAAAACAAAATCGACATACAGATCGCCAATAAACTAATAAAAACATGCAACCCTAGAGGCACACAATAAAAAATAAATGACATCAAAATAAGCAAACTAATTAATAAATATCGATAGGCCAACTACCCTTAATTGAAACCCAGGATCTGCATAAAAGTAAAGTGGCCGGGCACCACTGCTAACAACCCAAATTTCTAAGCCTATGATTGACGCAAATGCTTTTGAGTTGGATATTGGGTCTTCAGACTTCTTCGACTTCTTCTCCTTGGACTCCTTGGATCTCTCCTCCTTGGACTCCTTGGATCTCCCCTCCTTGGACTTCTTGGATCCGTCGTGGCTTAAATATTTAAACGAAGAGATAATTCTCCCCTCTAGGGGGGTATTCCCTTTTCTCTTTTGATATCTAAAAGCCATCCGAACTCGATATTCCAAATACAAGAAGACTCTCCCCTTTAATGATTCCTTCTTCTTTTGGAATTTGAGTTAGATAAGGATATCCAAACTGAAAGTGCATTTTCACAACTCTCATAATTATTACAATTTATTACATTAATAGAAAGTAATAAATTCTAAACTCTCCTGCAATGTTATCTTAATAAAAATCTAAAGCAGTTGATATATCACAAGCAGTTTATATGAAAAAGAAAAGTACTCATCACATCCATCCTTGGCCATGCTCTTAATTATGAGTGCTAAGCAGTCCACATGTAGTAGTTATTATTTAATAATATTTATCCCTCATTTACTTAGGGGGCTGAGCAATTTCTGAAGCACCTGCACAAGACATCATCAGTATAAATCATGATAATTGCCCCCCTTTTATTTAGCACTGTATGAGCATGGACACCTGCAATAAAAAATAATATATCATCCCTAACCTAGGGGTAGATCTAATGCATAATTACCTCAATTCTCAGAGTGTAGTAAAAGTAAGCAAACACATCAATTTCATTCCCAACATGTAATAAAAACCTCAAAAAACCTGGCACACAGCAGAAAAGTAAACATCAGCCTAACCTAAGTCTAGAAGTGGTGTCTTAGAAAACAATTATATGTGTGTGTAAGGCTTGTGTGATTTTGGATAGGTCCTATATAGGATGATCAGTTCAAATTGCCTAACGTTAGAATTTGTTAAAGGCTGGAAAAGAAAATTTTAATTAAAGTTTAAATATTAATGAATTAAGGGATATTTTAGTTAATTTAGTTTTTTTATCACTTTTTAATTCTTAGGGTAGTGATATTTGAAGTTAAAATTATATTATCCAATTTTGGAAAGTCCCGGGTCCTCTAAGGTGCTAGGTTGAGGGGGGCCAAAAGGTTACTATAGAAAAATAGGCTTGGTTTGAGGTTCCTAACTTTTTAGGTAAATAATATATCTTAAGGTGAGTAGTTAGGCTTTGAGTTTGCTGGATTTGTAGTTTCCTATGCAAAAATATGAATTTTTAAAGATTTGGGCATTTAAGGGAATTGTTAACACTGCTTAATTAGGGGTGATTTTATGATTTTGATCCAAATCAGCTCCAACAGATTGGAATCACCCCCAAAGGTTTAAAATGACCTACGAAGGTATTCCCAAGTGTTTGGGAAATTTTTTGAATTTTTAATAATTTTAATTATCTAAAAAGGGCAAAATAGTAATTTTTAATTAAATTTAATTAAGGGTCGGATTAATGTCCAACTAAGGATCCCTAAATATCTAAGGTTAAGGACTAAATTTTAGACAGTTTGAGCTATTATGGGTAATTTTCTGAGTTGAGATAGATTTATTGTAATTTTTAAAAGGTGTCGGGACCTCATTACATGTTAAATTAGTATTGGTTAATTAAGGGGTCTAAAACCTCCTAAAAACTCTTAAAACATTCTAGGATGTTCAATATTTCACTAAGTTTAAATGTTAAAGTTTTTATATCAATCAAAGATCTATCCTAACTCATAGAATTTTTCTAAGTTTGCTAGACTGATCCTTAATTATTGTCCTTACGGTGTCACTATGTTGAATATGTTTAAATGGAGTTTTGAACTAACCCTCAAGGTAACAATGTAGCGGATACACATTAGATCTAGGAAAGCCTAAACTAAGTGCTCATGCATCCTACACATGCAAGATACAATAAAGGAAAAAACTAAGCACGCTTATTGGTGAGATTAGAGAATGATTATTAAAATTTCATCAGATGGGTCTCCCAAAATTAGATTAATTTAATAATATAGGTAATTTCATAAATTATTTAAAATACCTATATATTAAATAAAAGAAAGTATAAGTTTTTTTAAGAAAATAATATAATTCAAAATAATTCCATTCATAGATATTTGAGAGATCCATTGGCCATCCAATTGAGGTTTCACAATGATTTGAAAATAATATTTAGTTTAAAAATAATTATTATACTAATTATTTAAATAATATTATAATACTCAAAATAGTTAAGTAGAATAGAAACTTGCTAGAAAAAGGTAATTTGATATATGAAAATATTTTGAAATTAGAAGACACATTTTTCTAAAAATTTCAAGATATTATATGCATAACTTCGATTTAAAATGAAATACTTGTGAATTTTTGAAGTTTAATATATTAAAAGATAGTTTTAAAATAATTAATATTTAAAAATAAAAGGAAATGTTAATTCAAATTAAATATTCAAAATATACTTTTTTTGAAATTTAAAATAATATTTTAAAATAAAATTATTTATGTTTAATTTATTTATAAAAATAAATAAATACTTAAATATATGAATGATTAAGAAGAAAACTTTGATTATTAATAAATATTATTATTTAATAAATAATATAATAATTAAAAATAAAAGAAAGAATTTTATGAAATTTAATGTTTTTTTTTTTTTGGAAAATTATAGCCTTAGCCCTTTTCATTAATATAAGCTTGTTACATGTAATGAAGAAAGGAAGAACAATAAGACTATGAATTTAATGTTATTCACTAAAATAATAATGATAATAATAATATTATTAATGATATTTAAAATAATTTGAATGATTGAAATAATAATAATAATAATAATGATAATATAATAATTAAAATAATCAAAATAGTAATAATAATGATAATAATAATAATAACAACAATAATAATTATAATAATAATAACAGTAACAAAGTAATAAAGATTGAAATAATTTAAGTAATTAAACATCATTATAATTATAATAATAGTAATAATAATAAAATAATAATATTACAAATATTAATATAATAATAATAATAAAGAATAAAATATAATGAGATTTTTTTAAAATAATAATAATAATAATATGTATTTTTTATTTAAAATAGTTTTAAATTAATTTTAAATTATTTTATGATTTTTTTGGATTTAAAAATAGATTTTTAAATTTATTTAAATAATAATAGCCCGCGGCGGCTGAGAGGACATGTAGCGGCTTGGGATTGGATCCCGTGACCGCAACAATGATTGCCATGGCAGTGGATGGTGTAGGCCATACGGCAGGAAGGAATTCGCTTCATCGTCTCAGGCAATGATTGGGTCAGCGCGGGAATTAGCACCCAGCCACTTAACCACATCGGCATGGACGCGGGGCCGTCTGATGCTCCGCGATTTAGAATGAACGGCTCTGATCTCACCATATGATCTGCAAAAATGCGGGATCGAGCCCCGCAGTAGAACGAAACCACGGGATGGATGGATCTGGACCGTTGATCACACAATCGATGGTCCAGAAAACTTACACCGAGCATACATTATAAAGAAACCCTAAAGAGGGTTTCTCATCTCGTTCTCTCCATTGGCTCGATCAATTTTGATGAAAGCTAATTAAACATAAGTGTTCTAGACTAGGGTTGAAGTTTTTACTAAAAATTCCCTAAGTGTAAAGGGTGGAGAAGGTCGTGGAAACTCTCGACTCAAAAATCTCGGGCTGAGGAGACTTGGAGAGAGAGCAAGAGGAAAAAGATCCTAGAAAAGACCTAATTTTCACTATTTAAAGCCCTAGCCCAAATGTGAACGGCTAGGATCGAATCACCAGTCAATAAGGAAAGAAATTAACTCCAATTAGCCTAGGTATTGAATTAGAGAGCATTAAGGAGGCTTTAAATGTATTGAATGGGATTAATTGGGCCTTAATTGGTCATTTTGACCCATTAAGAACTAGGGTTGACCAAGTCAATGCTTTACTTGGTCAAACCAGACAACTACACCCAAGGAAAGAGTGGATTGAGCCAAGAATAAATTTGAATTGATTTGGATTCAATTTGAGATCAAAGGAGTTTAATGGGTCAATTTGGGTTAACCAAGGGTGACCTGGTCAACCAGGTTGATCCAGGGCCTCAGTCTGGGCTCAACAAACTCAATTTGACCAACTAAATTGGATAGGAGGGATCTTGGGTCCTGGCTTGATCAATTTGACCAATCAACCCTTTGATCCAAAGGTTTGACAAAATCAAGGTCAACTAACAGACCCCAATAGGAGCGGCAAATAATAGTGAACTGCTCGTGTTGGCTTTGTCCGACTGTGCCAAAGGAAGTAGAGTAAGAGACACGAGTAAAAGTGTAACAAAAAGGTGGAAGAAAGTGAGGAGCTATTCTCCTGGCCTTATCCTATAGAAAGGGCAGAGCCTAGGAGAGAGCGAAGAGCAGCAGTACACAAGTAGGAAGTCACCAAATGGTGAACAAGTGATGGTTCTTCTCTTGGCTTTACCTTGTAGAAAGAGTAGAACCAAGGAAAGAACTCCAGGAAATTAGTAAACCAATTCTCTCCTAGCCTTACCCTATAACATAGGTAAAGCTGAGAAAGGAACCGGGGTAGAGATCACCATAAGGGTGAAAAAGTAAAGGAGTTCCCCCTAGACTTTCCCTATAGCAGGGGTAGAGCTAAGGGAAGAACAAAAGAGTAAAGGTCACTATAAGGGTGAAAAAGTAGAGAGGGGTTTCTCTCCTTGCCTTACCCTATAGTGAGGGTAGAGCCGAAGAGAGAACCAAGAGTAGAGTATTAAAAGTGAACCGACTACCTGCCTGACCATATCAAAATAGTAGAATAGAAGGTGAAGTGCATCCCGTATCCTCCTGATCCTTTTGGAACAGTGGATTGGGGTGACTCAGTATTAGCCTGACTTTATCAAAACAACAAATAGAGGAGTCATAAAATCTAGTGCCTGCCTGATCACAACAGGACACTCAGGGTAAAAGGTGTTGAGGAATGGCTTCCAAGTGCTCTATTAGGCTCTCTTGACCATGTAAGTAAAACCAATTACCTGCCTGACCATATTAAAATAGCAGGGTAGAAGGTAAAAAAATCCCGTCTTCTACTGATCCTTTCGAAACAGTGGATTGGGGTGACCCAATACTTCTACCTGACCTCAATAAAAGTAAAGAAGTCACAAAATTAGAAGCCTACCTAGTCTTTAACAGGACATCAAGAGTAAAGGGGTGCTGAGGAATGCCTCCCAGGGACTCTGTCGGGTTCTCTCAACCGGTTAAGTAAAACCAACTACCAGTCTGACTGTATCAGGACAGCGGGGTAGAAGGTAAAAGGGATCCCATCTCCTCCTGATCCTTTCAGAATAGTGGATTGGGCTGACTCACTACTTCTGCATGACCTCATCAAAAAGTAACTAAGCCATGAAATTGGAAGCCTTCTTAGTCTTTAACAGGACATCCAGAGTAAAGGGGTAGTGAGGAATGCCTCCCAGGAGACTCTGTAGGGCTCTCTCAATTGGGTAAGTAAAACTAACTACTAGTCTGACCGTATCGGGCCAGCGGGGTAGAAGGTGGAAAGGATCACATATCCTCTTGATCCTTTCAGAACAGTGAATTGGGGTGACTCAATACTTCTGCGTGACTTCAGCAAAACTAATTAAGCTATGAAATTGGAAGCCTTCTTAGTCTTTAATAGGACATCCAGAGTAAATGGGTGATGAGGAATGCCTCCAAGGGACTCTATCAAGCTCTCTCAACCAAGTAAGTAAAACCAATTATCTACCTAACCATATAAAAATAGCATAATAGAAGGTGAAAAGGATTTTGACTCCTCCTAATCCTTTCAAAATAGTGGATTGGGGTGACCCAATACTTCTGCTTGACCTCAGCAAAAGTAAATAGGTCACGAAATCAGAAGCATGCCTAATCTTTAACAGGACATCTAGGCTAAAAAGAGGTGATGAGGAATGCCTTCCAGGTGCTCTATCAGACTCACTTAACTAGGTAAGCTTCAACATCTGCTCAACCAGATTGGCCTTGCAAAAGAGGAAGGGCTCAATACTCACTTGCTCCTATCGAGAGTAGTGGGTAAAGAGTTAGGCTCTAGTGCTTTCCTGATCACAACACGTCACTTAGAAAGAAAAAGAGTGGTGATGAATGCCTTTCAGGGGCTTTATTAGGCTCTCTCAACCAAGTAAATAAAACTAACTACCTATTTGTTAGTATCGAAAAGGTAGGGTAGAAGGTGAAATTCATCTCATCATCAACCTGACACAGATCTGTATAGGATGTGAGGGAGAAAGGATAAGTATGTAGCAAATCTATTTTTTCATGGCTTATATTTTGATGATTGACAAACACTACTTCTCTTGGACTACTTGTTGCTTCTAACTTTTCAGGAATTGAAGACCGGACGATCATGAAGAAGCCAAGTTAAGAATTGCGTAGGTTTAGGGTTGAGTCAGTCTATACTTTTGTTTTTCTCTTTTTGAGTATACTTGTAATGGTCAAAGAGACTGATGCTAAGTAACCCTACACACACACACTTGAGAGACTTAGAATTTCTATTTTTTTCCACATCGGCCCGGCCGATCAGCTTAAAATAGAAAGTCTAATTAAGGATTCTTAATTAAGGCAGCCGACATTAACATATCGGCCTGGACGATACGTGTATCGGCCAGGACGATAAGCTCAAAATAGAAAGAAGTAGCCGCCTTAGACAGTTAAGGTATACCGTATTTTTAAATTATCGGCCAGGACGATCCCCGTATCGGCCTGGACGAAATTACCAAATTATGCCTTAATTGATCAGGAACTCACTGGAGTAATTAAGGATGATTGATACAATCATATCGTCCTGGACAATCGCAGGATCGGCCAGGACGATACATTCAAAATCCTTGAGTTGCTTCAGGATGATAAATATCGGCCAGGTCATAAACAGGGCGATGCTCAGGACGATTTGCATCTGATTTGAACTAATCGGCCAGGACGATAGTATTATCGTCCTGGACGATCAAGCCAAATTTCAATCGTCCAGGACTATTCCCAGGGCGATGCTCTGGCCGATCTTCTTTGATTTGTACTGATCGGCCAGGCCGATGTCCAGATCGGCCGGGACGATAAAGTCGGCTACTTGCAATTAATGAGCTCCTTGAGAGCTCTTCTATTTAAGAGCTCTTGCTCAAACGTTTTAGAAGACCTTTGGCTGCTGCCTTGACCTGAGAAGACCTTGAGGAGAGAAAGAGAGAGAGGGAGAGAGAGAGGATCTTGTGAGGGGGATTCACAAGGGTTGCTTCAAGGATCGCTCTGCTTGTCTTTCTTCTGGAGTTTCTCATCCGTGGAAGGGTCGGTAGAGGTAAGGAGTTTGCTTTTGGTTGTGGTTCTCTGCCAGCTTCAGGAGGAAGCAAAAGGAGGTAGGTTCTCTGCCTTGCTAGGGTGGAAAAAAGGAGGTTCTTGTAAGGGCTTCTCCGCCTAGCCGTGGGGGCTAAAGGAGAGTCATGTTTTGTAGTGCAATACTTGGAGGGTGCCTCCAAGGAGTGGACGTAGGTCGAGTCGACCGAACCACTATAAATCTTGTGTTCTTATTTTTGCTTCCGCACTTTTTAATTCCGCATTAATTTCTTGTGGTGTGATTTGATTTGTGATTTTATTTCTTTGTCTTAAAAGTTTTTTAAATACCAATTCACCCCCCCTCTTGGTTAGCTTGGGACTAAGTTCATAGGGCTTAACATCTCGAACGAACTTACAAGTGGTATCAGAGCGGGATTCGAAAATTTAAGTTTGAAAACTTTTTGAATTTGATCCATGGCTAACATTGGGAATCGTAACACTACGGAAGGGTATTCTATTACTCGACCTCCACTGTTCGATAACCTACCTTTTGATTTTTGGAAAACCCGCATGTCAATGTTTTTACAATCTACTGATTATCGCATGTAGATGCTTATTCAAGAAGGTTATTCTCCACCTTCTCGTGAAATTAATGGTATTAAAACTGAAGTTACTTTTACTGAATGGACTTTCGATGAACGTGATTTGGCTCAATTAAATGCAAAGTGTTTGAACTGTTTTTTCTGTGCTTTGAAATCTGAGGATTACATGCGTGTAAATTATGCATCACCTATGAAGGTACTAATGAAGTTAAGCAATCCCGTTTAAACATTCTCTTGCATGACTACGAACTTTTTCGTATGAAATCTCATGAATCGATTTCTGACATGTACACTAGGTTTACTCAGATTGTTACTTCATTGCATGCACTAGGAAAAGAGCTTTCAAATTATGAAAAAGTTAACAAGATTTTGAGATGCTTGCCTTTGTCTTATGATGCAAAAATTACTGCCATTACTGAATCCAAAGATTTGAACACCTATTCTATTGATAACTTACTTGGCTTACTCATTGCTTACGAGCAAGGGGTGAATCAAAGAAATCTTGATGTAGGTGAGAAGAAAAAGGAGAAAACAATCGCACTGAAGGCGCACAAATCGGATTCTGAATCTTCCGAGTCTGAAAGCGATGATGTTGCCTTCATCACAAGGCAATTCAAAAGCTTTCTAAGGAAGAAACAAAAGCATCATCAAAGTTGGAGGAAAGGTAAGGATCACAAATATATTAAGGGATCTTTTGATGTTGTTTGTTTTGAATGCAGGAAACCTGGACATGTGAAAGCCGATTGCCCTACACTTCAAAATCATTCAAGCAAAGAAAAGGAAAAAGGTGAGGAGAAAGCCAAGTCAAGAAAGGACAAGAAGAAAATCCAAAGAGGTTTTTGGGCAGAATCTGGTACTGTTTCCTCTGAGACTGAACCAGAGGAAGAGACTACGAATTTGTGTTTCATGGGAGAAAATCAAAGTGATGAGGAAGATGTATGTAAACCAACCTATGATGAATTGTTTGAAATTTGTGAAAATATCCATGCATCATACAAAAAACTTAAGAAGACTCATGCTAGCCTAAAATTAGAACATTCAAATCTACAAAAAGAGCATGAAGTTTTTCTCAAAGATCATGCAACGATTGATTCAAATCACATGGCTCTTCTTGATGAATTTGATGACTTGAACAAAAAGCATTTGGAATTAGTTGATGAACATAATGCATTAAAAGCTTCACACACCTCACTTAAGGTTGATCTTAAGAAATCTAAAGAGATTGAGAAAAATTTGAGGATTGAGATTGATGCATTAAAAAGAACAAATTTGAGGATTCAAAATGATTTGAAAACATGCAAGAAAGCTAGGATGACACCAACTACTAATCAAAAGCCAGAACCTAGGAAGAAGCATTTTTACCCTAACCATTTAAGAAAACCTTTTCCTGGAGTTCAATGTTTTTCTTGTGGCATGCTAGGACACATCTCACACACTTGCACAATTTATCGTAGTACACAATGGGTGTGGAGACCAAAATTAAATAAAGCACAGCATGGCACACAAGCATCACCTTCTACTTTTCATAAAATGAATCCCAAACTTGTTTGGGTTCCTAAATCTGACTGTTGTTGAGTTTTGCAGGAGTGCTCTCACCAAAGACCTCGTGGGAGCATAGGATAACTGGACATAAGGAGGCTTGCAGCTCAAAATTGCTTAAACTCGCTGCTTTATCACTTGCTTGAAATTTTTAGTTTTTTTTGTGTCTTTTATTTATTTTTTTGTGCTAGTTTTTGTGCTCTCTTTGTGTTGATTTTATTTTGCTTTATTTTCATTTGTTCTGTTTTGTTTTGTTTTGTCTACACGTTGCTCTTTAAATATGGCCTTCCATATGATTAATCCTTTCAAGCTTTTAGATTTTGGAGTTTTTGGAGATAGTGTTTAGCTTTTCAAAATTGGTTAAAGGGAGTTTACTATTGATGTTTTCCCTCCTTCTGACTTTATTTAGTGGTATGATTTCTTCTCTAAAACAAAAGTCTAAACTCAGTTTAACCAAATGCCTGTTATTTAAGATCTTTTTCTTATCTTGCTACATTAATTTATCTTATGCATAATAGCCAAAGTTCTTAGATATCATTCAAGCTTTTGAAATCTTACCATTGCATTCATCACATGATTTTGATTTTGTGTTATGGATTGTTCTTCCCTATGTTAGAGAGAGAGCTCCTATTCTCTAATATTTGCAGGATATACTCACAACTAAGTTTTTTTTAACGGTATATTAAAGAATTTCTAGCTTGCAAGAATTAAAAAGGAAAGAGGCCAATGAAGCCAAATTGAAAAAAAAAAGCTATATACACCAAAGTGTATGAAAGAATCAAAAGATGCTCAAAAGAGCCAATCAAAATGACAAGAGGCATAAAATGAGCCCAATAGATACAAGCTATCCTCTCTTTGGTAAAACTCTTAAAACTTAGAAAACTCATTGATTATGTGATGCTTTCAAAGACTTGACTTCAATTTCCATGATTGAGAAAAATTACTTTGTGTTATTAATTATGATATATTTTCTTTGTAAACAAGTCTTGAATGGATCTTATTATCCTTTTTAGTTATTCTAAGTTGGATTTTTGTTTTCTAAAATAATTTTGTACCTTAAAGGATGTTCGATCTTGGGTTAACAGAATCAGATGTTCTACCTTCTTCTGATTGGGATTTGTTAAACTTCCTGATCTCTTGGAACTCTAAAAGTTTAACTTTTTGAAAAGAAATCTCATATGATGCCTCCATAAATACCAAAAAAAATTAGAAAAATTAAAATCCAAAAATATTCATTTTTTTTTCCATGTGTTCCTTGTTTTTATTTTTCTGTGTTTTGACTGTTTTTCTTTTGTTTTATTTTTTGAGGGTCTTGATCATCAGCCTTCATCTCTTGATTTCAATTTATTGCTGACAAATTCTGTTCAAAATCCATCTGCTGACCTATTTCTGTGCTTACTATAACTCATCGTCCTGGACGATCCTATATCGTCCTGGACGATTTGATCGAACTCTGGTGATAGCCCTGGCCGATAGTATATTTCGTCTGGCCGATGCATTTTATATGCATCGTCCTGGCCGATACACTGGATCGTCCTGGACAATCCACGTGTCAGCATGTTTTGATCTTTAAATTCGGCCCCGGACGATCCATTATAGGACAATCGTCCGGGCCGATCCACTGTTCGTCCTGGACGATACACGTGGCAAGCATTTTAAACGTTTTAACTTCGGCCGGTACGATCAATTATTGTGCATCGTCCTAGACGATACACCTAATCGGCCCGGACGTTCTGCTTTTTCAACTGTCGTTCGGCCTGACTCCTCGGGCCGATCGCCTGTGTCTGATTGGCCTGGCCGATATCAGATAGGCCCGGACGATCGGACTGCCTTTTTGACCAATCGGCCTGTACGTAATTATCGAACCATATCGGCCTGGACGATTCTACGATCGGCCAGGGCGATATGGTCGTTTCTTTAAATACAGGCCAATTCCAGCCATATTTTCTCACCCTCCACTCTTCTTCCTTTGTGTTGTTTTGTTTCCTTTCTTTTTGTAGTTTGCTTCTTGGTCATTTGTGATGTTTTTCTTTTATTTCTGAACCCTCTTTTTGTGATGACAAAAGGGGGAGTAGGGTGTAGGAAAAAGCTTTTTGGTCTTGGGTTTGTAACCTTGATGTTTTAATGAAAATTTTCCTACTTGTGTTTGCCATCATCAAAAAGGGGGAGATTGTTGCAAATCTATTTTTTCATGGCTTATGTTTTGATGATTGACAAACACTACTCTCTTGGACTACTTGTTGCTTCTAACTTTTCAGGAATCGAAGACCGGACGATCATGAAGAAGCCAAGTTCAGAATTGCGTAAGTTTAGGGTTGAGTCAGTCTATACTTTTGTTTTTCTCTTTTTGAGTCTACTTGTAATGGTCAAAGAGACTAATGCTAAGTAACCCTACACACACACACTTGAGAGACTTAGAATTTCTATTTTTTTCCACATCGGCCTGGCCGATATTTATATCGTCCGGAACGACCAGCTTAAAACAGAAAGTCTAATTAAGGATTCTTAATTAAGGCAGCCGACATTAACATATCGGCCTAGACGATACGTGTATCGGCCAGGACGATAAGCTCAAAACAGAAAGAAGTAGCCACCTTAGACAGTTAAGATTTACTGTATTTTTAAATTATCGGCCAGGACGATCCCCGTATCGGCCTAGACAAAATTACCAAATTATGCCTTAATTGATCAGGAACTCAAGGGAGTAATTAAGGATGATTGATACGATCATATTGTCCTGGACAATCGCAGGATCGGCCAGGACGATACATTCAAAATCCTTGAGTTGCTTTAGGACGATAAATATCGGCCAGGTCATAAACAGGGCGATGCTCAGGACGATTTGCATCTGATTTGAACTAATCGGCCAAGACGATTGTATTATCGTCCTGGACGATCAAGCCAAATTTCAATCGTCCAGGACTGTTCCCAGGGACATGCTCTGGCCGATCTTCTTTGATTTGTACTGATCGGCCAGGCCGATGTCCAGATCGGCCGGGACGATAAAGTCGGCTACTTGTAATTAATGAGCTCCTTGAGAGCTCTTCTATTTAAGAGCTCTTGTTCAAACGTTTTAGAAGACCTTTGGCTGCTGCCTTGACCTGAGAAGACCTTGAGGAGAGAAAGAGAGAGAGGGAGAGAGAGAGGATCTTGTGAGGGGGAGCTTGTGAGGGGGATTCACAAGGGTTGCTTCAAGGATCGCTCTGCTTGTCTTTCGTCTGGAGTTTCTCATCCGTGGAAGGGTCGGTAGAGGTAAGGAGTTTGCTTTTGGTTGTGGTTCTCTGCCAGCTTCAGGAGGAAGCAAAAGGAGGTAGGTTCTCTGCCTTGCCAGGGTGACAAAAAGGAGGTTCTTGTAAGGGCTTCTCCGCCTAGCCGGGGGCTAAAGGAGAGTCACGTTTTGGAGTGCAATACTTGGAGGGTGCCTCCAAGGAGTGGACGTAGATCGAGTCGACCGAACCACTATAAATCTTGTGTTCTTATTTTTGCTTCCGCACTTTTTAATTCCGCATTAATTTTTTGTGGTGTGATTTGGTTTGTGATTTTATTTGTTTGTCTTAAAAGTTTTTTAAATACCAATTCACCCCCCTCTTGGTTAGCTTGGGACTAAGTTCATAGGGCTTAACATCCCGAACGAACTTTCAAAGTAAATGGAAGAATTCCAAGGCTAGAGTTATATAAGGAATCTCAAGCTAGCATTTTGGTAACCATATGGTAGAGAATAAATTATCGTGGCTATGAGTATCCAAATGTCATCGAGATCTCTTAGTGAACCCTAACCCTACACAAAAGGGGAGGAAAATATCAGCATGATGTCTCATGAGAAAGCTGGAAGAGATAGACCCTTAGTTAAGTGTGCGGAGGGACAGTCTCATTCCAAGGGAGTAAAAGGGAACTGAAGTAGCGATGGAGCACCTTTGCTACACAAATAGGACTAAGCCTAGTAGGAACAATCATTAAAGAAGATACAGTGGTAAACCCATACTAATTGATGGGGACCGTATAAAAAGTGAAAGTAACATCAACACATCCAAGGGACCTCTCCGGTAGCTAGGAATCGAGTCTCAATGGGAACACAAGTGGGAGAAGGAACTGAAGAGCTGGATTTCTGGTAGAAAATCAAAGCTCAAGAAGAAGGTGATGGTGGCACCTAAGGCATGATGTCCAATATCACAAACTGGGAGAAAGAGATTTGAAGTAACGAGGAGACACACTCACTACGAGCAACAACGATTCTAAATAAGATCAATAATCATCTAAAACTCACAGTGTAACATCCACACAAACTAGTGGGACCCTGTGGGAAGTGAAAGTGACCTTAACATATTCATAAGACTACTTTGGCGGCTAAGCATAGTGTATGAATGGTAGGATAGGTCACGAGTGTTGCAAATCTATTTTTTCATGGCTTATGTTTTGATGATTGACAAACACTACTTCTCTTAGACTACTTGTTGCTTCTAACTTTTCAGGAATCGAAGACTGGACGATCATGAAGAAGCCAAGTTCAGAATTGCGTAGGTTTAGGGTTGAGTCAAGTCTGTATTTTTGTTTTTTCTCTTTTGAGTCTACTTGTAATGGTCAAAGAGACTGATGCTAAGTAACCCTACACACACACACTTGAGAGACTTAGATTTTCTGTTTTTGCCCACATCGGCCCGGCCGATATTTAGTTGAGAATGTATGAATGGGTGATAATTAGTGATATGTTTATGAGGAATATTTTGTGTAGTTAAAGATGATTAGTGTGGGGGTGATTTGAGAATGTAGTGTGTTTTGAGGAAGTTTTTGGTGTATTATATTTAGTGATGATTTGTGGGGGTTATGTTGGGGGATGTTAGAATGTTATGTATGGTATAAGTAGAGGTATTGTTTTTGAATTATTTTGTTTTGATTTGTGAAATAAGATATTATTTGATTTATTAAGAAAAATATAAAACACAAAAAAAAAAAAAATAAGGGACACAAGAAAAAATCAAAAATGAATATTTTTGGATTTTAATTTTTCTAAATTTTTTTGGTATTTTATGGAGCTCATATGAGAATTCTTTTTTCAAAAAGTTAAACTTTAGAGTTCCAAGAGATCAGAAGTTTAATAAATCCAATCAGAAGAAGGTAGAACATCCTATTCTGTTAAACCCGAGATCAGACATCTTTAGGGTACAAATTCTTTTGGAAAATAAAAAATCCAACTCAGAATAACTAAATAGGATAATAATATCCATTCAAGACTTGTTTACAAAGAAAATATCTCTTAATTAATAACTCAAAGTAATTTCTCAATCATGGAAATTGAAGTCAAGTCTTTGAAAGCATAAATATCATGGATTTTCTAAGTTTTAAGAGTTTTACCAAAGAGAGATAGCTTGCATCTATTAGGCTCATTTTTGCCTCTGTCATTTTGATTGGCTCTTTTGGAGCATCTTTTGATTCTTTCATACACTTTTGTAAATATAGCCTTTTTTTTCAATTTGGCTTCATTGACCTCTTTCCTTATTTGAAGCTAGAAACTCTTTAATATACCCTTAAAAAAACTTAGTTGTGAGTATATCCCCAAATATTAGAGAATAGGAGCTCTCTCTCTAACATAGGAAAGAACAATCCACAACACAAAAATCAAAATCTTGTAATAAATGCAATGGCAAGATTTCAAAAGCTTAAATGATATCTAAGAACTTGGCTATTATGCCATAAGATAAATTAATGTAGCAAGATAAGAAAAAGATCTTAAATAAACAGGCCATTGGTTAAACCGAGTTTAGACTTTTGTTTTAGAGAAGAAAATCATATCACTAAAATAAAGTCGAAGGAGGAAAAACATCAACAGTAAACCTCCCTTTAACCAATTTTGATAAAAGCTAAACACTATCTCCAAAAACTCCAAATCTAAAAGCTTGAAAGGATATATCATATGGAAGGCCATATTTAAAGAGCAACGTGTAGACAAAACAAAAACCAAAACAAAACAAATGAAAATAAAGCAAACTAAAATCAACACAAAGAGAGCACAAAACTTTAAAAAAAAAAATAAATAAAAGACACAAAAAAAACTAAAAATTTCAAGCAAGTGATAAAGCAGCAAGTTTAAGCAATTTTGAGCTGCAAGCCTCCTTATGTCCAGTTATCCTATGCTCCCACGAGATCTTTGGTGAGAGCACACCTGCAAAACTCAACAACAATCAGATTTAGGAACCCAACAAGTTTGGGATCCATCTTATGAGAAAGTAGAAGGTGATGCTTGTGTTCCATGCTTGCATTATTTAATTTTGGTCTCCACACCCATTGTGACTACGATAAATTGTGCAAGTGTGTGAGGATGTGTCCTAGCAGCCACAAAAAAACATTGAACTCCAGGAAAAGGTTTTCTTAAAATTGTTAGGATAAAAATGCCTCTTCCTAGGTTCTGACTTTTGATTAGTAGTTGGTGTCATCCTAGCTTTCTTACATGTTTTCCAAATCATTTTGAATCCTCAAATTTGTTTTTTTTAATGCATCAATCTCAATCCTCAAATTTTTCTCAATCTCTTTAGATTTCTTAAGATCAACCTTAGTGAGGTGTGTGAAGCTTTTTAATGCATTATATTCATCAACAATTCCAATGCTTTTGTTCAACTCATCAAATTCATCAAAGAGTCCATGTGATTAGAATCAATTATTGCATGATCTTTGAGAAAAACTTCATGCTCATTTTGTAGATTGAATGTTCTAATTTTAGACTAGATGAGTCTTCTTAAATTTTTTGTATGATGCATGGATTTTCACAAATTTCAAATAATTCATCATAGGTTGGTTTACATACCTCTTCCTCATCACTTTGATTTTCTCCCATGAAACACAAATTCGTAGTCTCTTCCTCTGGTTCAGTTCAGAGGAATTAGTACCAGATTCTGCCCAAAAACCTCTTTGGATTTTCTTCTTGTCTTTCTTGACTTGGCTTTCTCCTCACCTTTTTCCTTTTCTTTGCTTGAATGATTTTGAAGTGTAGGGCAATCGGCTTTCACATGTCCAGGTTTCCTGCATTCAAAACAAACAACATCAGAAGATCCCTTAAATATTTGTGATCCTACCTTTCCTCCAACTTTGATGATGCTTTTGTTTATTCCATAGAAAGCTTTTGAATTGCCTTGTGATGAAGGCAACATCATCGCTTTCAGACCGGAAGATTCAGAATCCGATTTGTGCGCCTTCAGAGCGATTGTTTTTCTCCTTTTTCTTCTCACTGCATCAAGATTTTTGATTCACCCCTTGCTCGTAAGCAATGAGTGAGCCAAGTAAGTTATCAATAGAATAGGGTAATTTCAAATCTTTGGATTCAGTAATGGCAGTAATTTTGCATCATAAGACAAGGCAAGCATCTTAAAATCTTGTTAACTTTTTCATAATTTGAAAGCTCTTTTCCTAGTGCATGCAATGAAGTAACAATCTGAGTAACCTAGTGTACATGTCAAAAATGCGATTCATGAGGTTTCATACGAAAAAGTTCGTTGTCATGCAAGAGAATGTTAAACGGGATTGCTTAACTTCATTGAACCTTCATAGGTGATGCATAATTTATCCCAAATCTCTTACCGTTTTGCAAGTTGAAACTCGCAGTAATCCTCAGATTTCAAAGCACAGAAAAACAGTTCAAAACACTTGCATTTAATTGAGCCAAATCACGTTCATCGAAAGTCCCATTCAGTAAAAGCAACTTCAGTTTTAATTCCATTAATTTCACGATAAGGTGGAGAATACCCTTCTTGAATAAGCATCCACTATGCGATAATCAGTAGATTGTAAAAACGTTGACATGCGGGTTTTCCAAAATCAAAAGGTAGGTTATCAGAACAGTGAGGTCGGTAATGGATTACCTTCCGTAGTGTTACGATTCCAATGTTAGCCATGCATCAAATATTCAAAAAGTTTTCAAACTTAAATTTTGAATCCCTATCTAATACCATTTGAAAGTTCGTTCGGGATGTTAAGCCCTATGAACTTAGTCCCAAGCTAACCAAGAGGGGGGGTGAATTGGTATTTAAAAAACTTTTCAAAAAAAGAAATAAAAACACAACCAAATCCACCACAAGAAATAAAGGAATTAAAAAGTGGGAAGCAAAATAAAAACAAGATTTATAGTGGTTCGGTTCACCGACCTACGTCCACTCCTGGAGGCACCCTCCAAGTATTGCACTACAAAACGTGACTCTCCTTTAGCCCCCACGGCTAGGCGGAGAAGCCCTACAAAACTCCTTTTTGCCACCCCGGCAAGGCAGAGAACCTATCCTCCTTTTGCTTCCTCCTGAAGCTGGCAGAGAACCACAACCAAAGCAAACTCCTTACCTCTACCGACCCTTCCACGGACAAGAAACTCCAGACGAAAAGAAGCAGAGATCCTGATCAACCCTTGTGAATCCCCCACAAGCTCCCCCTCAAAGATCCTCTCTCTCTCCTCTCTCTCTCTTCTCTCTCTCTCTCTCTAAGGTCTTCTCAGGTCAAGGCAGCACAAAAGTCTCTAAAATGTTTGAACAAGAGCTCTTAAATAGAAGAGTCTTAAGGAGCTCATTAATTGCAAGTAGCGACTATATCGTCCCGGCCGATTGACATCGTCCTGGCCGATCAGTACAAATCAAAGAAGATCGGCCGGCATCCCCTGGGAGTCCAGGACGATTGAAATTTGCTTGATCGTTCCAGCGACATACACGTCCTCGACCATTAGTTCAAATCAGATAATCGTCGAGCATCGCCCTATTTATGACTGGCCGATATTATCGTCCTGAAGCAACTCAAGGTTTTGAATGTATCTCCTGGCCGATCTGCGATCGTCTAGGACGATTGATCGAATCATCATCCTTAATTACTCCTTGATTTCCTGATCAATTAAGGTATATTTGGTCATTTCGTCCAGGCCGATACGGGATCGTCCTGCCAATATTAAAAATACAGTATACCTTAAACTGTCTAAGGCGGCTACTTCTTTCTGTTTTGAGCTTATCGTCCTGGCCGATACACGTTTTCGTCCCCGATATGTTAATATCGGCTGCCCTAATTAAGAATCCTTATTAGACTTTCTGTTTTAAAGCTGATCGTACCGGACGATATGA